>PVKH010019409.1:0-14810 GCA_004027955.1 Chaetophractus vellerosus
TAGTAAGGCACCAAACTCTGGGGCTATCTGCCCTGATATAGGACCTGGATATCTCCAAAGCCCTCAGGGGCCCCTCTGTTTGGGGTGATATCCATATTTGAAGCCTAGGAGGCCCTACTGGGGTGTGCATAAGTGTTACCTCTGGGTTGATGTCCCGACTCACTTTGAAGTCTCTTAGCCATATGAACTCATTCCTCTTAACCATTTCCCCCTTTTATTCGAAGTTTTTTTCCAGCCCTACTGCACTTGTTAGTAACCCCTTGTTGCCAGGGGCAGTGTCTGGCAAAGGAGGATGATCCATTGATGGGCCCTTGTTATTGATGACTAGCCTTATGAGTCATTGCTGTTGAAATTGAAATAGCCTTATGTTAATGGGTGCCTAAGAGTTGCCTCTGGAGAACCTCCTTGTTGCTCAAATGTGGCCTCTCTCTAAGCCAAACTCAGAATATGAATGCATTACCTTCCTCCCAGCGTGGGAGTATTTCATTTTAATTGTTGTTGTGGTATAATTTATTACCCTTTGTTTCAGAAAACAAAACAAAACAAAAAACAAACCAAAAAACCACTCAAGTTGGTTATAAACAAGTCTATGTGCTGATATGTGACGATGTGTAAGGGACCAAGGACACTGAGGATGACTGTGCTCCATTCTATTTCTGTGTTACTCGCTCACTGTGTGGCTTGAAAGAAATCACTCATCATTTTCAGATCTCATATTTCTCACCTCTACCATAGGTATAGTTATAATCACCTTAAAATTATTGAGAAGATTAATGGATATATAAAATGCCTATCACAGTGCATGCATGCAAAATATAATTGCCTGTCCCATTATTAATAAATAACAGGAAGATAAGTGTGAGGTATATTTCTATGCCTTTCTCACACATTTCTCCCTTTTTCTTAATTTATAAATATTTGTTTGCAATCTTAGACAAACATTTTCTTTAGAATGTTTTGTTTTGCACCAAAGTATACTTGCTTAAAACTGAAATCTTTTCAAATTGAATTTCTTCTCCAATAGTCCTGTTTCTAGTGACAGAATAACCCTCCTCCTTACTTCTTAGTTTCATAACATACACTTGAAGTTATATTTGTGTTACTCTTCCAGATTCAATTCACTAAGTTCAGCAGATTTGTCCTTCAAATATTTAAGATTTATTTCTCCTTCTCAGGTCTTAACGTGGCCACGCTGATGTAAGCTCCCATCACCTAAGGAGCACTCCCAGCTTCCCTGCTACAATTCACCTTCTGTATTAAGTGGGATATGTTGTCCTGCTTCAACACACCACAACTCTCCCTAAAAACCTCTTCTGGCAAACCCACACGGACTGACTTACATCTATGAGAGCAAAACCGAATATAATCAAAGATACCACTTACTTAGCTGATCTCATCTGTAAATTTTGTTGTTGTTGTTGTTGTTTAGGAGATCCCAGGGATTGACTATAGGACCTTGAGCATCCTAAGCAGGCACTCAACCACTGAGCTACACCTGCTCCCCTCATCTGTAGCTGTTAATACTTCCTCACAAGAATGTGAAAATCATTCATTGTTATCCTCCGCCCCTATTGAAGTTTCCATGAGAAACCCTTTCTGTTCTCTCTATTTTGAATTTCCTTAAACAATTAGTTCAACATTCACTGTCTCCATGAAACTGACCTTTTTACAATATTATTTCCCTGCCCTAAATTTTTTTCACCGGCAATGCAATCACTATTTTATACTTCCATACCCTGCTTACTTTGCTTATTACTCTCTTCTCAACCTCCCGCAAAACACATGGTGGGTTTCTTTTCTCTCTATTAATGGCAACTAACAACCTAAGCTCAAATCTTAGAATAATTTAAAAATGTCTTTTTTCCCTCTCCTCCCTTAAGATACCTCCACCACTACACTTCATCAAGTAGTAAACAGGCTTTATTGACTTTTACCTGCAGGTTGTCCTCTGTATCCATCCTCTCCTTCTAGTCCCAATAGCACAGGAATAATTCCGACCTTTATTATCACCTGCTTGATTAATAACAATTTCCTAAGCAAAGTCTCTATCTCCAGCCTCAATCCCTCCCATTCCATACTGCAGAGTTATTTACTAAGACAAAGCTTTGATTGGTCTACTCCTAGCTTTAAAAACAAAACAAAACAACATAACTTCCAATGATTCTTCATTTACTGCAAAATAAATCCTAAACTCCTCCATCTGTCCTTTGAGACACTATATAAAATAATATCAAAATAACTTTCAGAGTCCCTTTCACATTTTCCACTCAAATAAAAGATCCAATCCAGCTGCACCAATAGTATATCTTCCAATCAAAGGATTTTGCAACACAGCCCTTTCACGGAGCCGGGACTATTCTCTGATTAATGACAATCTCTTAATCATTCAAGGTCTGGTTCAAATGCCACCTTCTCCATAAAACTTTTCCTTGTCATAATCATCGGAATTAATTCCCTACTCAGCATTCTTGTAGCTACAAGTTATCTTTTATTTATGTCTCACTTTTGTCACATTTTATAATGCATTGAAATTATTTGCATACCTATGTTACCTCTAGCAGGCTATAGATCTTTTATCTCAAAATTTCTGGAAACTATTCCTGTGTTTTAAACCCCATCGTATAAAAATGTTCTTTGTAGTAAGAACATCATTAATACATTTTATTGACTGCATTCCACTTCTCCTGCACCTCAGCCACGGCTAAGACAGTTCTTTATAAAGAGTCATTTATTAAATATTGTTGGACCTCTAGGACCACCAGCTATTGGTAGATTAGTACCAATCAAGCAATTTTGATATTATGGTTCTGTATGATTACCAACATTTATAAGTGAAAATTAGTATATGACATGTTAAAGGTTGAATTGTGTCCCCCTAAAAGGTATGTTGAAGTCCTAGCCCCCAGTACTTCAGAGTGTGATCTTATTTGGAAAGAGCGCCATTTCAGATGAAATTAGTTAAGTTAAAATGAGGTCCTACTAGAGTAGGGGATGGCTCCACTAATATAACTGGTGTCCTTGTGAGGGAGAGAAGGGACACAGACAGACACAGGGAAGAATGCCATGTGAGGGCTGAGGCAAAGCTTGAAAAGCTCCAAGAAAAGGAAGGCCAAAGATTGTCAGCTGCCATCTGAAGTCAGAGGAAAGGCACGGAATAGATTTTTCCCTTCAGACTTGGGAAGAGCATGTCCCTTCCTGCACCTGGATTTAGGACTTTTAAGCCCCAGGACGGTTAGACAACGCATTTCTGTTTTTTTTTTAAGTCACACAGTTCATGGTTCTTTGTTTCAGCAACCCTAGCAAAAGTAATTTGTATTTTTATCTTTATTGGGATTAAGTTAAAATTGAATTCGATCAGTATGTTTTTAAAAGACGATCAGAAACTTGCCTTTGGATCTATATTTTACTGAACATGTCTTACCTACATTCTAAAAGAAGTGAAGCAGTTTCCAACTGCTATAAAAGAGGATACACACATATAAACTCATATACACACATATATTTTACACATTCTTGATTAGTTAAAACCATATTAATTTATTTTTAAGTGAAAAGTCAAGATTCTATAAAAAATTATAAATCCATATAAAGGAGGAGACAGTTTTGGTTGAGGGGAAGAAAAATATGCCTCAGTTTCCATTTAAAAGTGGTCTTGTTAGTTTGTTAACTAAATAAAAAACAAAAATCGAAATATTCTAATTAAAAATAATCTTTATTCCTTATCTTTGTTTTACTCTGCATACAGCTCATTCACACATAAATGAACACATTGAAATAATGCAATCTTTAACTTACTTCAGATCCTGGTATTTGTCTTTAGACTAACATTTAATAAGACTCAAATCCCTAAGACAGAAGAAAAACAATGTAAAGCAGCTGTTTTATAAAAAGTCCCTTAACTTTAAACACCATCATTAAAATATCAAATTGGGAAATATTGTCACAGAATGAGTGTAGATTTCGTTTCAAGAAATTTCCTGAAAAAAAAATTTAAAACAACTCTTAGAATTTTATCTAACACCTTTCATTTCTTGAGACTCATTTCTTAGATTATCTGATGCTTAAAAGAAACATACTTATTAATTTATTGTTTGACCAATAGAGTAAAAATATAGCCAACAACAAACCATTAATAGTCATACGTATGTAGCATTAGAAAATAGATGTGGAAAAAAATACAATTCTGGAAAGCTTTATGACTTCCCAGTGTTACATGGTAGTTACCGAATAGCCTAGTTATATGGAGACAAATTTTTGGAACTTCAAAAATAATTTTTATGAAGGAAATTAAATACACAACACACACATGAATACATAATATGTGTATTTGCATGATTTATTAAATGTCTAATATTCATCACGGATGGAGTTTAGTGAATGAAATCATGACTATTTTGAATTTAAGCGTCACTACAGTATGTTAAAAAGTAAAACAGTGTTATAGGAGTTTAGCAAAAGAACCAATGAGGACAGTTAAATTACAAAGGATTTTTAAAAACATATTCAGAAAAAACTCAACCTGAAAATACAATGATCAGAGGGAAAAAAATCAAGATTACAAGACAACATTGAAAGACATTAGATTGTATTTGGTAAAATTAAGACTCTGGAGCCAGACTTCTGTAATTTAAATAACAGTTTGCTTCTTCTCATTATGTAAACTTGGATGAATTATTAAGCTTACCACATCTCTGTTTCCTCTTCTGTAAAATATGGGGTACCAAAAACACCTATGGCTTAGATTATTTTATGGATTAAATGAGTTAAAATTTGCAGAACGTTAAGGATAATGCTTACACAGAATATGTACTATAAGGGTTGTCAAAATTATTTCTTAACAATTTGCTTTGCTGTTAAATTTTCTTAATACTCATTTCCATTTTTTATTATGTCTTCCTTATTTCATATGTACTTTAGTTAGAGTAGTTAAACCCAGGAAATATACTAATGCTTTGTTTAAATTATGAAAACATCTGGCAAAAAGTTCAAAATTATATTCAACATAAACTAAATATTTCCATTTAGTCCTTTAAGGCTATTATTGTGGCTAACTTAATAAAAATATAAATTCAGTCACAATGCTTGAATGAATAATTTGGATACATGAATATGGCTTTTTTATTTTCTTCAGGCTCTACTCACCCCCACATATACACACCGGCAAAGAGCAGTGTTCAGATATGAGGTTCCTATTAATCTAGCCACTTGTCTTTTACAGGGTGCTCATGATATGATTGCATCACTGTTTTAAGATTCATAAAATATGGAATGTTAGGGATGTTGGATCTTGACTAATGAAGCTAGCATGCAAATGTTTATGTGTGTATGTTTTTGAAATCATGAAAGTCCACCAAGAAGTCAACACAGGAATTGGAAAATGACCCCAAATCTATTTCATGTTCTGTTCATGTAAATCACTAACATAATCAAATCAAGGAAGTTTTTACACTATTTAAAATAAAAATAGTGTAGAGCTCACAAAGATAATGTTTTCCTTATCACGCAAAGATACTTTTATCTTTTCATTGCTATCCAGCCACTTAAGTTATTACTGCCATTGATGAATGGGAATGTTTTGTTTTTTTAAATCTCCTTGATTAATGTTAATGACATTAAATTGTGTTATTACACGAAGAGTTTATTATTGTCCTTGCATTTGGATGGCAGGCAACTTCAATAATATCACTGCTAATGGCAATGCATTTTATTTGACCATTTTTGTAATATGTTTATTGCTTCAACAAAGCTTTCAAGCTAATCATTATATGACTACTTCTTAAGTTTGGATGAGCAAGATAGTTCTAGTAAGATATGAAAATTTCTTCCTATATACTATTTTCCAACATAGAAAAATGTATTTGTGTTTCTCACTAAAATGTATTACTTTGCACTGAGTTTTTAAAACATAGTTTGACTTCATCCTCATACTCCTTTTCTTTACATTTCAAGACATTGAAATTAAGATCTATTTTTCTAAAGCAGAACACAAAGCTTTGAACTGACTTCTTCAACTTTGAGGTAAATGCAACAATATTTGAATATAGCATTTTCAGAACCAGTTTCAATTTCAAGATTTCTTTCAATTTCTTTTCCTTTCAGTAGTAATGGTACAAAGTGAAATTGCACTCTACAGGAGTTCCAAACTTTTTTAAAGTAGAGCAGTAAGGAATGCTTAGACTTAAATTATATAACCTTAGCAGGTAGTAAAAATTAATTGCCCTTTTTATATAAGCTTTTTATATTAAACGTTAATTGGTTTAATAAGTCTAGGAAAAGATTTGAAGTTGCACACACATACACACACACAATTAGATTTCCTGAAGTGATGAACTGAGCACATATATACTTTCTTATTAACACATGGCACTAAACAGAAATTTATTGGCCTTTCTAAGTGTGGTGATGTATAATTGTCTGAAGTGCAATAACTTCAACCTTTCCACCCTAACAATCAAAATAAAACAAAGCAATCAGTTGACTTCTACTTATTACATTAATAAGATGGTGAAGTGAGAATTGATCATAACCAAAATGAAGAGACTAGAAATTGCCTGGGAGAGACATTAACCTAGGTATGGAATGCTGATATAACTTAGTTGCATTTTGCCTCATTGCTCACAGAACACCCTCACACACCTAAAAACATCCAACGTATCTCATTACCATATTGCCATCTACTTCATTATGGAGAAGGTTTCAAGTGTCTAGTTACATATGGCACCCTAATGGACATATTATTGTACAGAATTAGATTTGGCCTTCTGAAAGCTTGAAACCTGAGAATTAATACATATGTGCATAGGATAACGACAGCCATTGAACAAAATCAAACCTGTAAACAAAATTATTAACCTATTGAGTCAAATGATTTTTACTTATTAAAAAAATCTTCCAAAAATGCTTTTCATATATCATCTCTTTTTTCAGTTACTTTTTCTAATCCATCACTAACAAGTGCTTCATCCAAATTTCTTTAAATGGGGTACATTTGCTCAGTGCTTCTACTCTCTATTTGCCACGGAAATTAGTCACAACCGTTTCAAATTCTCTAAGGTCTTTAACAAAGTGTCACTAAAGGAAAGAAATTCCATAAAGAAAGTCATGGAGAAGTCATAAGAAATCTTAAAAATTTTAAAATAGTTTTTCTGGTACTGACTGGTACTCAGTCTTACTAAGTTAACTCTCTATATAGCTTCAAAATAGGATAGACTTATTCCCACTTTCTCATAAATCCTGTTGCCAGGTATAGCATCCCTTGCATTTCCTCAACTGTCTCCCCTTCCACCTTCCCTTACTCCCATATACAAACTTTTCTTTATTGTATACATCATATGTAGTAAGTGACAAACACTAGATAGTAATAAATAGTGGCAGTTTTGGTACAGAAATGATTCAAATGGAATTAATGTACACCCCAGAATAAATGCTACATGGTTGTCAATCTATACCTTCTTACTTCTTTCCATAAACCTTGATAAGTCTTTTCTTCATTTGTGCAGTTTTGGGAAAAAGTTCAACAAGGTAAGTTAGCCGTAGGATGTACAAGTCCCAGCAGGGTCATTCTTATGTCTCAATTTGGAAAAATCTTTTAAAATGAATGGTAATTTACTATTTACTGTATTTTACTATAACTTCATTTTCACTGTGAAAATATGAAATGATTTTTATTTTAAAAGGTTAAGATTACTTTTTGAGGAGTGGATATAGCTCACATGGTTAAGTGCCTGCTTCGCCGGTACAAGGTTCCAGGTTCTATCCCCCATACCTCCTGAAAATAAACAAAGAAAAGAAAAGAAAAAAAAAAAAAAACCAATTCAGCATTGGGGAGCAGATATAGCTCAGTGGTTGAATGCCTGCTTCCCATGTTTGAGGTCCTGGGCTCAATCCCTGGTACCGCCAAAAAAAAAAAAATGGCTTTTTGAAAGCATCACAAAAGTGTTAATTGCTATTAAATGAGCTATTACATAAAACCTTAACCTATGAATACTTTTTAAACAAAACTTAAATTTAAAATAGTATAATAGTATGTGTATGAAATAAAATTTCACTTGAATGTTCAAATTAGAGTTTTAATATTTGAAACATACAGTATATAGTTGAAATTTTATGCCACAAAATGCAGGGATTAACAGGAAACACATTGTGAGGGTCTCTTAAATATATGTATTAAATATCGTTTTGGGAAACTGTATGAATTCTGGAGTGTATGTAGTAAGAGGAATGATGCAGGCTTTTTTCCTAGCAGCTGTATTTCAAATATTTTTCTAGAAAAAATAATTGTTAATTTTTTTCTTTCAGCATAGGTTCCATGCAGCATTCATAAGAGCAAAATTCCCTAACATAATTTAAAAATTAGTCAAATCAAAACAAGTATATGATATAAATAATGTGTTATATTCTTACTCTTCAAATCAGTGTTTTTAAATGACTATTTTTTTTTTAACTGGGCATATTGAAATAATATTTTGGCATATTTCTGTATTATAAAGAATATGCAAAACAGTTGAAAAGTTATGACTTTTCTACTTATATATGAAACAATAGCTTAGCACAGGGAAAACAATAGTTGGTATGAAAAAACTTATGAAACTTTTTATATTTTTCACCTTACATATGAAGTATTTATTGTATGGAGTGGCTTATTATGGAATATTCAATTGAATAGTTAGAAAATGATAAACAAAACTAAAATGAGCATAGGTAATTTTACTAATCATTTACTGGTTTTAATTCTCATTGTAAACTTAGAAGAGCAGTGAAACTTACAAAGTAAAACTGTAATATAGGTGATAGATATATAGAAAGATAGATGGAAAGATAGAGATAGTGATATGTGTGTGTGTGTGTGTGTGTGTGTATTTGGAGAAAAGCCAGATTATTCAAGGTTTGGAGAAGTTATTTTCCCTGAAGTATAAGCTTACATGGATAGACATTCTTAAGAAAGCCAAGATTGTTTGTTTTTTAATTTTAAGGTATATTTATTTTTTGCTTTGTTCATTATAAATTTTTAAAAAAGAAAAACAGATACAGCCAATATATGCTATGACTCTCATAAAGCATTTTGGATATCAGATATATTTTATAAAATAACATTTTTAAGAGGTATGTGCAAACAAATAAAAATACTTGTATTATATCATATTTGTACCACATTCACATTTCAATTCCAAAGCAACAGTGATTGACAAATTGTACCTAGCTTTTTCAAGTATATATCTTTAGAAACATAAAAAAATTTGGGTTTTCATTCTAAAACTTCTATTTTTATGTAAATGATCTATGCATTACTTTTTTGCATATAATATTCTCATTTCTATTTATTTGTCTTGAATTATAATGCTTTATAATTGTTTGCATGATATTCAACTATCATAATAAGTGATCTAAGTGCAACTAAAGATTATTAAAAACATTTAAACATTATTGATACCTTGACATTAACAAATGTTAAATAAACAACTATGATGGTTTTAATTTGCAATGCAAGATTCAGGAAATTTTTTTGGAATTTAATATTTAAATAGATGCAACACTTTTTTATTTAAAATTACAAGGTATAATGAGGCATTGCAAACAAATACTCATTTGCAAATCAAATTCAATAAATCATAAATGTTTTATTAAACATACCCCTCACACCTTTAAAATAAACAATTTGAAGAAGTACTTCTCATTTAAATAGTAACATATTTTTGATGAGCAAAGGTGTTATGTAGGTTTATTTTTCAATATGAGGGGAGAAATCACCTAATGGGGTCATCTTTCAGATTCCATTATATGGAACTGTAGTATAAGGCAAAGTAGGGACTATCATCTCAGTTTAAACAAAATTCATTTAAATTATTGCATTTCATAAAAAGTAACATTTCATTAATTAAAATGTGAATCTTAGCATCAATGATATATGGTAAGGAAATTATTGAAAAAATAAATATACTTTTGTTTTCTTGGACTTTCTATTATCAGGTAATATTAGCTAATTTTTACTAAGTCTCACACAGTTTGCTAAGCCTTACTTATTGGGTAACTCATTTAATCTTCTCAACAATGTGCTGCATATGTTATTATCAGACCTCACTCTTCAAATGAAGTAAGTGAGGCACATAAGATTAACTTGCACAAGATTATATTTAATAAACAACAGAGTCAACTTTCAGTCCTCTGCAGACTTTTTTCCAGACTAATGCTTTCCTTCATTATTTTATACTACTAAAGATGTTTTTTCCTCCTTCAAATCAAATTTCCAGTAAAATATATGCCCATGTCTAGAAAGCAAACAAATTGTATTCATACCAGGTTTGTTTGAAACAGAATTTCAAGATTAGAATGGAATATTTTCCCATAATTTAGCTTCTATGCTAAGAAAAGAACTCTTTTTCTCTGTTGTGTAAATAAAAAGTTAGATATCTATTTTGCAAAGAGGCTTTCTGAATTGGAGAATTGTCATTCATTGATTCTGGATAATTCTTCACTATTATCACTTTAAATATTGTTTTTCTGTTATCTTCTAGACATCTGGTTAGATTCACTCATAAGAAAACTAAAATTAGCAGACTGTATTAAAAATCATCAACAATATAAATCTATATACTTTTTATAAGAGAAACAACTAAGTCCACAGGACACAGAAGATGAAAGTAAATTAATGCAAAATGATTTAGCATGCAAAAACTAATCCAGGATTGTTAGTAGAACTGTAATGATATTAAACAAAAGAAACCCTTAGACAAGAAAGCGTTGCCGATATAATAAAACTTATTTCATAATGATAATGATAATGGCTTAATTCCTTAAGAAGATATAGTAATCCTAAATTTCTAACACCCACAAAACAGAACTTCATACTATAAATCAAAAACTGAAAAAAAATACTAGAAAATTTGTTATTGTCATTGGAGATCTTGACATAATTCTCACACACCAAATAGATAAAAACTTAACAAAACAACAGGCAAAATTTAGAAAGGATACAAAGTAAGAAACACAATCAACAATCCTGTTAACAGAGATTATGATGAAATCTCTGAATCCAACAACTGAAGAAAATATATCCTTTTCATCTAGCACATGATAAGTCAAGTGAAAGAAAATTAGCCCCGTACTGCTCCACAATGAAACTCTCAATAAACTAACAAAAAATGAATATGCAGGCCATGTTGAATTAGAAATTAGTTTTAAAGGATAATTAAAGCATTTTGTACAGTAGGAAAATTTAAGAAAGTAGCCATAATTGATTCATGGGTCAAAGAACAAATCATAAAAATTAGACAATACTTATAGCTGAAAGATAGCAACTATACAACTATATAAAAATGTATAAGATTAGTTAAAATTGTAATCTTAAAATGTATCACCCTAAATGCTTACATTAGGTTACAAAAAAAGGGGTGAAACTTAAGTTAATCACAGATTGTTAAGAAGACAGGTAAAGAAAATCAGAATAAAATGAACACAAACGAAAGAATGTACAAAGATAAAACAAGCATACAAAAAAAAAGACACAGTAGAGAGTATAAAGAAAGGGAAAATTATATCCAATCCTTGTCAGACAGATTAAAGAAGTTGTAAGGAAAAAGCACAAATGAACAACGTTAAGAGCAAACTGCTAAAAATATTTAAAATATAATAAAGATTGTGAACATCTTTAAAATAGACATTTGGAGGCAAAGCAATGAAAAAATTCCTTGAAAATATAAATAATAAATGTAACTGTTGAGCTTCTGGTCGACCAAGATTGTGGCATAAGATGCTCCAGGGAATGATTTTCCAAAAGATTCTTTGGATAACTAGCAAAAAACTGGTAGAGTCATCTTCTTCAAAAATTTGGAAAATAATTAAAAGCTGACAGTAATTGATTGAGTACCAAATCAAGGAAATGCAACTTTAAAACAGTAGGAGAAGCTCCTAGAACACCTGCTGATCCTTCCCAAAACACTTACATGACACACTCTATGTCCCTGACCCTGTCCCAGGTGAGCAGAGTAACCCTTATGTGTGTATGGGGGAACAACCTGAATAACTGAATCAAGAAATTCATCTTGTGCTCATCCTCCCAGAACTTGCCATGCAGGCAGAAGTAGCTTGCTGACACCTAGAAGAATGGAAGAAACAATTAAGTAAAGCAATCCAGAACAAAGGATTACTGGCTTTAAGTAAGTCATACAAAAGTGCACCCAGGAGGAGAAAAAAAAGACTTTAAAGAAAAAATAAAACAGAAAGGGCATTTGAATTCCTATAAATAAGGGAATTCATAAGGCCACAGATAAGCACAAGCCCAGGACAAGACCAAGGCTCAGATAAAACACAGAGGAACCACACTTCACATTTACATTGGGCTGATCTTGATAGGAGGGCTAAACCCTGAAGGAAAACATCAACCAATGCAGAGCCAATTTTCAAAGACCATGAAAGCTGTTTTATGCATTAGTTTGTTTTTGTTAGTTCCCGGCACTGTTGAAATCTCTGTTATATACTATCTGCATACAAACTTAAGGAACAGACAGCTCTGGGACTAAGTCCCAGAGTTAATACTTTAAAATATTAAAAAGTAGACTGTATAACAAAAGATTACAAGGAAAGAAAAGAAACAAGAAATGATGACCCTTTCAAAAGAACAAGATAAAAACCCTTAGAAACCATCAGCAAAGACCAGACTTTGGACATAACGGACAAAGACATAAAAAAGAAAAATCCTCAATATGATAAAGACTTTACAGGAAAAAAAATAACAGCAACAACAGTGAAGATCTAAAAGATATTAGGAAAAAAATGAATGGAAAACATGATAATCTCAATAAAGAGATTGAAATTTTTAAAAAGAACCAAACAAAAATAATGGAGTTGAAGACCATAATTACTTAAATGAAAAATTCCCTAGAGAATTTCAACAGCAGTTTGGAGCTGGCAGAAGAAAGCATCAGTGATCTCGAAGACAAAACAATCTAAATGATTCAGGCTGAGGAGCAGAAAGAACAGAAAATTTTAAAAAGTGAACAAAGCCTAAGAGACCTATAGAACAGCATCAAGTATGCGGATATGTACTTTATGGTATTACCAGAAGGAGAAGAGACAAAGGACAGAAGGAATATTCAAAGAAATAATGCAGAAAACTTCCCAAATTTAATGAAAATCATGAATATGCACATTGAAGAAGCCAGAGGAACCCCAAACAAGATGAATCTTAAGAGAATCATGTCCAGACACATAGTAGGCAAACTGTCAAATGCCAAATAAAGTACAGAACTATGAAAGTTGCAAGAAAAAAAGGAATGTGGACATACAATAGAGTTCCAATAACATTAAGAGTTTATTCCCCATTAGAAACCAGGAAAGTAAAAAGGCAGGGAGCTGAAATATTTAAAGTGTTGAAAGAAAACAAATTTCAAACAAGAATTTTATATTAGGCAAGATTATGTTTCAAAAATGAGAGAAAGGGAAGTGGCTGTGGCTCAAGCAATTGAGCTCCCATTTACCATATGGAGGGCCTGGTATCGATCCCCAGGACCTTCTGGTTAAAAAAAATGAAAAAAGGTGTCCCAGACCTGCATGGGGCAGAGAGGCTCAGGCTGCTCTGTGGCACGGAGAGGCACAGGACCTGCATGGAGAAGTGACGCACCAAAAAGAAGATCATGCAACCAGATAGAAAAAAAAAATGAGCGAAAGATTAACACATTCTCAGATAAACAATAGCTGAGGCAGTTCATCACCACTAGACCTTATGAGCAATGATAGAGTTCATCAGAAAGAAAGGAAGGAATACCAGATAGTGGAAATAAGAGGCATAAGGAAATAAAGATCTCTGATAAAGGCAACCATATATGTACTTATAAATGCTAGTCTTATTGTACTGTATTTTTAGATATGTAATTCCACTTTTTCTTCTTACAGGTTCTAAAATGAAATGCATAAAATGTAATGATAAATATGGTTTGGGACACATACAGAAAGCTATAGTTTCTAACAAGTAAAATATAAAGGTGGGAAATGGAGGAGTATAGGGTCAATGCTAGTGTATGCTACTGAAGCTAAGTTTGTGTAGCAGTATAGCATTGTTTATGGATTCTAAAAATAGATATTGGATTATATCTGTTCTTCTGGGTGTATATTAAATTCAGAGATTTCACTTTTACTTGATTAACTAATGATTAAGGCTTTGATTGGGCCACATCAGTAGGACTTTGAGTCTCTGCCCCCTTAGTGGGTAGGGACTCACAGAGAAAATGACAATATCAGAGGAGACAGTTGCAGTTTTAATGCTGGAGCCCCAGAAAGGAAAAACACAGAAGAAGAACACAGAGGAATAGAGATGGCTCCATAGACACGGCAGAGGCTCCAAGAAGAGAGAGAGCCTGATAGTCCACAGATGACTTTGTGGAGAGAACAGAGAAGTTGAGCCTAGAGAGAAACAAGCCCAGGGAGAGAGGCGAGACTTATATCAGCCTACAGCTGACATCAGAAGAAGCTGGGACCCGGAGCCTTAGGAAGGAAGAGAAAGGCTAAACCCTTGCAGACATTGTCTGCCATCTTGCTCCAACATGTGACAACAGACTTTGGTGAGGTAAGTAATTTATGCTTTAAGGTCTTGTGACTGTAAACTTCTATTCCAAATAAACATCCTTTCTAAAAACCAAAAGATTTCTGCTACTTTGCATTAGCACTTGTGATGGCTAGGCTAATGTGTCAACTCGGCCAGGTAATTGTGCCCAGCTGTTGGGTCCAGCAAGCCTGGGGCTAATTGCATCTGCATCAATCAGCAAGATTGGATGAAGAATGGATGACGCTGTTATCCATTCAGTTGACTGCTTATAAAA
>PVKH010019410.1:0-14879 GCA_004027955.1 Chaetophractus vellerosus
CTTGTATGCGTTATTTCATTCAGCCCACATATACCTCTGTGTTATGGATTGAATTGTGTCTCCCCAAAAGGTATATTGATGCCCTAACTCCCAGTACCTCAGAATATGACCTTATTGGAACGAAGGTCCTTGCAGAAGGGATTAGTATGGGGAGGACCACTCTAATATGACTGTTGTCTTTATTAGAGGAAGGGAATTTGCACACACGGATGCATAGGGGAGATGGCCGTGTGAAGAGGAGGCAGAGATTGGAGCGATGCATCTTCAAGCCAAGGAAAACCGAGGATTACCGGCAATCACCACAAACTAGAAGAGACCTGAGAGAGAAGGAAGGACTCTCTCCTACAGGTTTCAGAGGGGGCATAACCGGCCCACACCTTAAGTTCAGACTTCTGGCATTCAGAATTATGAGACAATAAATTTCTGTTGTTTTAAGCCATCCAGATTGTGGTAATTTGTTATGGCAGCCCGAGGAAACTAATACATTTTGTGAGATGTGCTCTGGATAAAGAAACTGAGGCCCAAGGTGGTGAGGTAACTTGTCCTAGTTCATCCAGCCAGCAAGTATTGAGGCTGGGATCCCAAGCCCGGCAGCCTGTCTCCAGGTCTGCCTGACGTCAAAGCTCACACACCCACCCACTGCTTTATAAAGATGGCAATGCCTGCCCAGACACCCACCATCGACTCCCAGAAGGGCTGCTGGGAACGCCCCTCCCAGTCCTGGACTGCCAGCAGATCTCCCTGATGAGATCTTTCTCACTACGGCTTCCCAATCTTTGATCTCCTTATGAGGCCATTTTCTCCTGAAAATGAAGAGAGGATAACCTAAATTGAGAGTGGATTCCTGGGAAAAAAGTATGTATGGGGGGGAGGGGGGAAGAAGGGGAGGTGGGGAAGGCTGCAGTGGGAGTCAGTTTAATTCACTAACCTCACAAGCTTCCAAGTGCATTCCTCAAATGCCACCTCTCCTTTTTCTCCACCCTTTTTGAAAAGGTAATTCCAGCCCAGGCAGCTGTTAACTGGCCTTTCATTAGGAGTCTCTGCGAGCCACACCCTGAAGAGAAGGGCCTGAATCGCATTATCTTGAAAACCCTCAATCTGCAGGCTGCCCTGAACTGGTTCCTTGCCCAGCGTTTCCCTGGTTATCTTGACCCTGCCAGTCTGATTTCCAACCCTCCCTTTAGCCTGCCTTCCTTCCTCCCCAGGCTTCCTCTTTTGTTTGCTTTTTCCTTCTTACCTTTGCATTTTCATTGGTCTCTACTTGAGGGTGGTGCTTGGTGAACAATTGCTGTCGTGTAATATCGTGGTTAATAAAGAGCAGGAGATTCAGAGGCAGCTTTATCACTTCCTGAGCCCCCTCTTTTTATCCTTACCTGGAATTACACCACCTTAGTTGCACAGTTGTAGGAAGGCTTGAACGAGGTCATATATGACAGCACGTGGCCATTATTGGAAGCTTGGTGAGGGCCCAGATCGGGTGGCTTTCTTTCTGATTACCTATATTTCTGTTTTGGTGTAATCTTTTTATTTCTACAACAGGGGCCATGCTTCTTCTAGACTTAGGGCATTGGCAAATGTCTACCTCTTTATCTTGAGAGAGCTTTTTCTTTTTGCTTAACTGGATCTTCTCTAATCAATGCCCAAGTCAAGGCTTAGGCATCACCAATTGAAAGTATGACCGCGACAGCCCCCCTTTTTTTCCTCCCACCACCCTGGCTTTCAGAGAACTAATGAGCATTTTAGGCTACTCAGATTGCTTACTTCCGCCCTGTGTTTCTCCCTCTTTGGAGCGCTAGCCTCAGGAAGCAGGGCCTGTCCTACGCCTGCTCCTGGGATGAGGACTGGCTGAGGCAGGGCAGATACCCTAATGTATGATGGATATCTGGTTTTTCCAATCACATACAATCCCACCTTCTCTCTTCCCTGCAAAGAATCCTCTCCCTTCCCTGACAAAATCGAGACTCTCTGCTTGAAATATTGGGAAACAGCATACATAAAGGTAACACCTTTTCCCAGATAAGTCACCCATGGTTTCCCAGTACACTCACTTCTGGCAGTTTGGGTGGGACAAGTCTGTGTTGTGTGGCATCGTCCCACTCACTGCAATGTCTAATGTCCCTGGCCCCTAAATGCCAGTAATACCTTCAAATCATTGGGAAATCCAAAACACAGCGATGCTGAAATTATCTAGAGCTCAGAAGTAAGGCCAAAGTCCATCCCCCCTCCTGGCCCCAGTTTATTGTTCTTGCCAAGACTGCTGATATTCAAAAGCAAAAGGAAATAGACAGAAATTGTGTATATGTTTTAGTAATAGGAACAGCAATAATGTGTCATCAAGACAAATCTTGAGCATATATTGCTATTTTTTTTTTTTCCTCTTGGAGAGATAGACTCCTTCACTGAATCATCAAAGGTAGAAGATGGAAGTGTTATAAGGATGCTCTCCTGGTGGGCTCAGATCCTCACCTGAGATTATCTCAATTTCACTCTTTCCAAAGAGAATCAAGTTGTGAAGCCCGCATGTACACACCTGAGAGAGCTGAATTCCAAGAGGGCACCTCAGGACTGCGCTGAATAGCACATAAACTTTTCCTGTTATCATATGGGGAAGGATCAATAGATATTTCAGTGCTACCAATCAATATTTAGTTCATTATAGTATCTGAAATTGTAACAAGTATATTCACTGATATGTGACATTCTATTGACTAGAAAACAATTTAAGAAATGTACTTGGTCCACTGATGAGCTCACATGGTGATAAAAAATGCAGCATGGTCTGGGCAGTCACCAAAGGGGAGGCAGTATAATCCTTTAGCCAAGGATTATCTTGACCTGTGTTTGGATTTAGGTTTGACTCTGCCCTTCTACCACTGGTAACATGGCAAATCATATAAATTATCTTTAAGAAGAGATAAGGAGCAAAGGGCTAGACTTAGCATATCTTAGCTCAATTTTTATTATTACCTTAAAAATAAAACAAAACCTGTTTGCTACCTGTGACAGTTTGAAGCTCTTGTTTGAATCCCAAAAGATTATGTTCTTAAATGAATCTATTCCTGTAGGTGTGCTACCCTTTGATTGCATTAGATTCACTTTAGATCACTTGATTAGATTGCTTTTGAATTGACTATGTCAGTGAGGCATGACTCAGGTAGGGTCTCTGCCCTCTTGCTGGGTCTTATATGAACAGACACAGAGAAAAAGAGGGCTCAGAGAAAGGAAGCTGCCATTGTTGACCTGGCCATGTTAGAGAGAGGATTTGAGGATCACCAGCAGCTGAAGCTGAAGCACAAAGCTCCCAAGAGGCCGGGCCCATGGAGCAGCTCAAGGTTGAAGAGAAGAGCCATACACCTGATAGCCCACAGCTGAACTCGGGAACAAAGTGGAGCTGCCGAGACAGAGAAGATGCCTGGAAAGGGACAAGCCCGCTGCCTGGTTGCACACAGGCCGACTCCGGGAGATGGTTAGCCTGGATGGGAAGGCAGGGACCTCAGCAGCCATCAGCCGCCATCTTGCTTCACCACGTGGCAGCGCCCCAGCATCACCAGTAGCTGACTTTGGTGTGAAGGCATCTCTGATGGTGCCTTGATTTGGACATTTCAGGGCCTCATAACTGTAAGCTTTTACCCTAATAAATTTCCCTTTATAAAAGTCAACACATTTCTGGTACTTTGCACCAGCAAACTAAGACACTACAATTTCTTCTTTACTGTGAAGAAACTGTTCAAGGAAAACATTTGTTGAACAAGGTATTTTAGGATCTGGGGTTTGGCAAGTCAGGATTTATTTCCTGCTTTTTTCCTAATAGCTGCATGACCTTTGGCAAGTTACTTGACTGACCTAATTCTTTTGCTGTTGTTGTTTTGTTGTTTGTTTACTCCTCTGACCTCTCTAATTCTTAGATTCCTTATCTGTAGAATGGAACTAGTAATGCATACCTCAATGGGCTTTTGTGAGGATTAAAGGAGCAAATGCACACCAGCCTGGTACAGATTAAACTAGAATTCAACAAATGACAACTCGACTCCACTCGTTTATGCGGCAAGGATGGGAAGGAGGGGAAGCAGAAAAGCCCAGAGGGAAACCAGGGGAGGCCACAAGAAAAGGGTGAGGAGCGTAGGTTATACCAGCCATCAGGCTGGGCTGTGCATCATCTTCTGGACTCCGTGTATGTGTTAAAAGGTTTTTCTCTCTGGGAATGGACTTCATCTCTATGCTTTGTGAGAAAGTAGGGGACACTAATGGCTTGCCTTTCGAACAAGCATTGATAAAGTTCCTTTGCTTTAACTCTAGGCCCAGTCCTACTCAGAGCATGGTCTGCAGTCTCTGCTACTGGATCTTGGGGAAAGGTAAAAACAGAACATGAGAGTCAGCATTTAGAAACATTGATTGCAATTTCACAGATATTTTATATCTGTTGAACCTAATAATAAACAGGAATGTGTATTTTTGTATCTTTTTTTTTTTTTTTTTAAAAAGGATCACTTCTTAGTAATTCACTTTTTCCTTTTCCTTTAGGAGGTACCAGGGATTGAATCCCGGACCTCATATGTGCAAAGCAGGTGCTCAACCACTGAGCTACACCCTCTCTGCACTTTTATTTTACAAAACTAGCTCCTGGAGGAGATGTGGCTCAAGCAATTGAGCACCCCCCTCCCACATGGGAGGTCCTGGGTTTGGTTCCTGGTGCCTCCTAAAGAAAGCAAACAAACAAGCAAAAACAATGAGCAGACAACGAGCAAACAGACGAGGGACCCAACTCAGGGGGGTGGGAAAAAACAAAACAAAAAAAAAACCCACTATAGCTCCTTATACCAAATACTATTGATTGTACACTTTGGATGAATTGTATGCTTAAAAAAAAAAAAAGACATGCAGGAAAAAAAAAAAAAGATATACTTGAAGTGATGAATGCACAACTATGTGATTATACCAAATACCATTGATTGTACATTTTGGATGGATTTATGCCTTATTGATATGTATCAATATGTATTAATAAAATTGATTTGTTAAAAAAAAAACTATAGCTCCACAATATATTGGGAACATAAAGTCATTATTCTGTATGAAGGCTCTTAAAGACGCATACTTAAGGTAACTCTTCAGTCTGAATTCATTTCTAAAAACAAGCCAACCTAATCATTTAAAGACAATTCTGCAAACTTTATTGTTTATATGTGTACAAGGAAGAATATCGAAGAATTTTCTCAAATATAGAGAAAAAAAAAACGAAGGATGGTGAGGCAATTTTTCAAGTCTACCTTATGAAACAAGATATGCTGGGCGAAAAAATAAGTCGAAGAACTGTCTTTGTAACATGATGCTGCTTTTTAAAAATTGCTATATGCATAGGAAAAATCTGAAATAATATACAAGTTAACAATTGATATATCTGGGATGTAAGATTGCAGAGCACAATTAAATTTTTGTGAGATATATGTTTCAGGTTTGAGTTAAAATTTTTTAACCATTAATATATGATATTTTGCAGGAAGAAAGAGAATGTTTACATATTGAAAATTTACCTTTGCCATGTTGTGGTTTTTAAATAAACATACCAATAATGTGGTTGAGATGTTTTTTTAAAAAGATGTGCCTTCTTTTCCTCTTTGGAAGCCAAATACTATCTGCCCTTTCAAGGCACACTTGCAATTCTGAGCATACCATGACTTGAATAGGAAAATGTTTTCATGTAAGACACACATACAGAAATATCAATATTAAGGTCTCATACAGTTCGTTTGCCAGGCCCTTCTCCCTGGTGTGCAGGATAAAAAGAAGCCAGGTGAAATACTTTCCTACCAGTCAGTGAGACTATACTGAATTATTTGCTACAAATAAACAACATTCCCAAGATTAGGAAGCCTAAAAATTTGCATCTATCATCCTCGGCGAGGTAATAACTTACCGTATGTGGTCAATTCTGAGACAATTTTATTGTAAGACACAGCATGATTTTATGTATCACTAAGAAAGAAAAAAGCACTACCATTCAACTAGGATACCAATTTCAGAGATATAAATATGAGAAAAATGTGCATCTTGGAATCAATAAAATATACTATAATTAAAAATCTGAAATCTTGCCCAACATGATTCCTTGAAGCAGGGAGCATTTTAAGCACCTTTGTGTGAACCCTGAATATAAATGGAAGAATACATAAACATTTTCAGTAGCACACCTTTAGTTTATTGACCTATGTAAAAAAATAATAGGTCTTAAAAAGTCAGAACAGTAAAAGAATATGCAAAAGGGTATTTCTGTTTCTAGAAGGCTATACAAATATGCAAAAGGGAATAAGTTATTTTTTTTTGCATGTCTTTTTTCCCCGTTTTTTTTTTTTTTTCCAAACTTCATTTCTAATGATACAAATGACTAAGGACCAGTTTAACAAATCATCTTTATGTATATATTACATGCTTTGGAATATAGATAGAAAATGTTCCAAAAAAGTTACTCAGAAACATCTTTTCACAATATGAACAGGAAACCTGTATAAAAGGGGTGAAAGGAGCACCTTTTATGGAATTCTGAAGCAGAATAAAGATGACAAAAAAACAAAAAATCAATCGGGAATATGGAAATAATTTGTTCTTTAAAAAAAAAAAAATCTTACAGTAAACCATAGCTAATTAGTTCCTCCAAGGAAAGTATGAGGTAGTTTTAGCCTCATAATTAAATCTATTGCAGCTTGGAGTTTTTTTTTTGTTTGTTTGTTTGTTTTTAATGACTGATCTTATTTTTGTCAATTGGTGACTTAGAACTACCTGTGGAATCCAGATAAAGTTTCATTTTCTAATGTTCACCATTTTAAGGCACGGAATTCATCTAAAAACGAAAGTTTTTATTTTGTTGTTTTGGGGTTTCTTTTGTATCACCTTGAAATACCTTTTTAAACTCATGATTATAAGGAGTTTCCATACCAAATCTGCCATCTCAAATGACAGCCAGGTTGGAGAGTTACCAGCCTGAATAAAAATAGTTCATTATATAATTGGTATGGAAAGATAAAAGGAACTCAATGATATTGTACCTTAGAAAATTCTCGAGTTTGTCAATTATTCAGTGGACTGCTTCATCCTCCCCAAACTGCTACCATAAAGTTATATTACAGGATGCTACATCAATGAGTCTTTCTAGAACCCATTTTATGGTGCTTATGAACAACATCATTCTTTATAATATCCTAAAAACATTTACACTCATTCAGAACTTCATGAAAATCCAGCTTCTCTCTTCAAGTAATTTTCCAATACTGCCTAATTTGTCCGTGTCCATGTAGAAGTAGCATGTTATTCTTCATCAGCTCACGAATAGAAATGTCTTGACAGTGAGCAGTGACTAAGGAGCTTCGGGTTTCCCTTCTCTCAGCATTCTGAATTGTGCTCTGAAATCTCCCCTTTCCTTCTTTCCTACTGGAGACCCTAACCACACTTTTCACAGTTTTGAGGTTTGCCTTCAACAGCTGTTATTCTCTTAAAAAGTGCTTGCTACTGAGAAAGCCTTCAAACCGAGTCCTCTCTTGGCAAGGGTTCCACATATGATCAGACCTTGCCCTGTGAGATTAGCACCTGGAGCTTAAAAGACGAGTCACCTTTCAGGGGCCTTTGTCGGGCTTTGTGTGAGATTCACTTCCAGGGTCACTTAAGTCTTCTCTTCAACCTTTGATGCTTGTAGATTTCTAAAGCCAACAGCCATCTGGGAAGATGAACACATTTTGCAAGGCACACTAGTGTCGAATGCAGTGCTTGGTCAGGAAGTCCAACTGCAGCTCAGACTAATGTTCCAGGCTTTGAATCTTCATGCCAAAAGAGCCTCTGCTCATTACTCTCCAAGCTGTCTTCCAGCCGGTGTCCATCTGTACTGTCCAGTTGACTGATCCCCGTGTACTGTCTATTGAAGGAAATCAGAAAAGTTACTACTTGTGTCACTTTTGTTCCCAGAATACAAAGACTATTACATCCAAATAAGTTAGTAGAAAGCACTGTTAAGAAAAATTGTCAAAAGCTTGGACCTAAGGCATAAGGATGACTGTGTGACCTTTCAAGGTCATACTGGAGTACTGTCTAATGGATCATGCAAGAATTATTTAATTCTCTAGGGAGACATACCTCTGTCTAACTACTATTTACCATTGATTAAGACCCAGATTGTGGGAAATTACATGTTAACATGTAGATTTTTGCTGGGAAGAAATACAAATAATTTCTGTCTGGTAGAAAAGATTATAGCTATGGCTTTATTGTCCTACAGGGCATTAACTGGTTTTGGTTTGTTTGTTTGTTTTTTTGAGGTGCCATGGCCAGGGATTGAACCTGGGACCTCATACCTGGGAAGCTGGCGCTCAACCACTGAGGCACATCAGTTTCCATTAACTGGTTTTGCATCTAATTTAGTAATATTCCAGCATTCTCTCTTTCAGGGTGTCAAAATCAGTCTCTCTTGAATTCTTTTTTGAACCAACTTTACCATTCTGCTAGTTTCCTCATTAATGAGTTAATGACACATATCTTCTATTGGTGTGAGCCATATTTTTAACTTGTTAAAAAGTACATTTTGACAGCACATTTTAAGTATTATTCAAATTAAGGGAATATATGAGATGCTTTCCTCAGGGACAAAGGAATATTTTTAGGGAGGGAGACAGGGGCATCTTGGGAACATTGTTTCACTTTTCTGCATGGGTCAAGTATAAGCTGGGAGTGACCCAGAAAACAGCATGGCATTTAAAAACCATAGGAATATTTGGACAGTATATATAAATGAGAGCACCCTATTATACAAATAAATAAAACCTCATCTGTATAATTGTAGGTTAATATTGATTAGATAGTTAGTAGATTATCAAATTTTTAAATTTCCATATATTTTAATAAAGGTGATAAAAAGCCTCTGGTAGAAGAGGGGGAAATAAAATACTATGTAAATCCAAGTATTTAGTATTTTCATCTAACACAAAAACAAAGTCAGGTTTCATAACTTCACACATCAGCCAGAGCAAGCGAGACTCCTGCTATGCAAGAAGCAACACACAAATTTAAGGGACTGTACTTACTACAGCTGGCTACACTTAGCAAAACAGAATTTAAAACTGATCTCATTTCTGGAGACACAACCATTCTCCGGGACAGAAGCCCTTGGTTTTGCCTAGTAATAGGTAGAGTTCAATAAGGAAGAGGAAGGGAAATGGAAAACAGGAAGTGAAAGAAAAAAGTTATTTGAAAACACAGTTTTAGAGCAAATTCCTAAAGCTTTTGTGAATGATTACTTTTGTCTTGTCAACAGGTCAAGTTAAATTGGTCAGATTGTATGATTTGAAAAATCCTAAGTAAATAAATGAATGGAAATAATAAGCACTCCCATGACTCTGTGGTTGGGATGATAATTTGGCAAATCTTTCTGGGAGGCGAGAGCTTAAAAAAAATACACATTTCAATTTAATCCATTAATTCTACTCATTGCAATGTGGCTTGAGGAAATAATTTGGAATTCACACAAATATTGGGCACAAAGATGTTAACAGCAGCATTAATTACAAGAAAAGAAGAAAACCTGAAAGCTACTCAAATGTTCCAAAAATGAACAAACTATCATATTGGTCTAAAGAGCTTTTCAAGAACACGGACACATGCTTATAGTAGCATTAAGTAAAAAAAAAAAAAAAAAAAAAAAAAAAAAAAAAAAAAACAAAAACATATAGAATTTCATATAAAACATTACAAGATGTAAAATTGCTTATATATCATTATGACTGTTTTAAGGAAAGGGGTAAAATGTTAATAGCTGCTATCTCTGGATGATGGAATTATGGGTAATTTATTTCCCACTTATTTTTCCCTTTGTGTATTTTCCAAAATTTCCACAATGAGCTCATATTATACACATACACACAATAGGGATCTTTAAATAGCTTCTAATTTCCTGAACACTGTGCCTCTTTCTGACTTCAGACTGCCCTATCAAGCCATCTTGAGTCAGCTGAAATAGACGAGCAAACTTAGCAAAAGCAGATTTTCTCTACTGCTTCTTGAGGCCAATGAAATGCTGTTAAGGATATTACCACTGTCTTATGCACTGAATGTTTTGTATCATTTGTGAGTAAATCAAAAGGAAAGTCAAAATTATACAAATGTGAAAACTCTTTGCAAAAGTATTAGAACTGAATTGAAAAAATCCACTCAAATTGTGGCACCACGTTAGTTTGGTTCCTATTCCTTCTCATTTTCAAGTGTTATTTACAGAAGTCCAAGCTATTTGACATCCTTTGAGGTATATTTTCATCAAAATTCTATTTTGAGCACACCCTTTGTTGAGTTGAGACAACTGGCCTAATATTTCAAGCCAAGAAAAACTCCTTCTGAATGTGGAGGAAAAAATTAAGCTTTTGGGGTTGGATATCTCCAATTTGCTTTTGGTACTGAGTGCCGTAATAAGAAACTGTGAACTTCTCCAAGTCATCAATATAGAGACCTCTATAAGTTATAGTCTAAGTCTGATTTAAAGAAAGCAAATTAAATTTTCTAAAAAAGGTAAGAAAAGGTTCTACTTCTTGGCACCATCAATTCGGATTTTATTCTCTGAGGAAGTAATAGGAGAAATGACCTCTTCAAACCTACCCCACCCCCTCTTGTGTGAGAACTGAAAAACATGTAATTTAGTTTGCAATATATATATTTTTAAATCACATTGTAGCAAATTGTTCTTGTGTATTTCCTCTAAATGTTTACAAAGAACTACTTTTACAAAGAGGACAGCTGGTTGCGTCTGTTGCTTCTTAAGGAACATAGGGTCAGACACAAAAAGGCAGCAAATGTTTGAAATCAAGCCCACCAAATGTCTATTAGGAATCTTGGTATGAACAGCCTTTGCTGGGGAACAGATAGTTTGTATTCACTTTCAGCCAAATGATTTTTTTCCCTCCAAGGTTCGAGAAGAGTCTACAAGGGACATGTCAACAAAACTGTTACAAATATTGCAATAAAAGCAAAAAACAAAAACAAAACCTTTGGACTCAATTTGATGTCTAGAACTCTAAGAACAGGGTCAAATTTGAATATGCTAGATCAAAGGACATCAAACTTTTTCTTAAAGGACCAGATAGTAAACATTTTCAGCTTTGCAGGAAATACCTCAGTGCAAAGGCACCATAGATAATATGTAAATGAACGAGCATGGCTGTTTTCCAATAAAACTTTATTTACAGAAACAGGTGGCAGGTGGATTTGGCCATGGGCCATAGCTTGCCAATGCCTGAGCTATATTTACACTATAGTGTTAAAAAAGTAAAAGAGGATCCCTGGATTCTTTTGAACAGGAGCAGGCTGCTAAAATTGTAGAGCACCACTTCCTTACCTGCTTGGAGAGGGGAGAGGATTATAGATATTGCCATAGCAGCCGGTATAAGAAGAATGTGCCGGGCTCTCATATTCAGATAGCCCTACGGTTACTTGGGTCCTCCAGTTGCCAGAAGCATTGGTAGAAGACACTACAAATGAAAATGAAAAGAGAGAAAATTGGTGGAAATAAAAAGTGAAAAATCTGTAAGTCATTTAGATGTATATATTATAACCAACTGCATGTAGAGTAGAGACTAAGAGCCAGGGATTTGGAATCAACAGGGTTCCTTTTCCAATTTGGTCCCACACTGGCTGTGAGAACTTAGGGAAACAGCTTTTCCTCTTTCAGCCCAGTTTCCTCATCTGTAAAGTAGGAACAACAGTCTAAATGCATCCTGTATATGGCTGATAATGTAATATATGAACATCTTTAGCACTGTGTCTGGTACAGAGTAAGCATTCAACAAATGGTAACTATTAATATTATTATCATTAATGGGAGACAAGTTCATGGAAATACATACTATAAAAAATAACTCAAAAGAGAAGCCAGAAAAAAAAAAACAATTTCTCATATATTGAGAGAATCTTTGTATTCGGGCTAAGGTGGCCAGATACACAAGGCTTCAGTTGTAAAGTTACGGGGACGAGTTTGAGCTTCTTGGGGTTTTTGGAGGAAAGGCATTCCATAACTTGACTTGTTGAGACTTGACTGCTTCTCTGCCAAAATCAACACTGGCAAGTAGCAGGATGAAGGCATAATTTTGCCTTAAAGGGGGTGTGTGGGGGGGAGGGGTACACTTGTAAGAAAGGACTTCAGGAAAAGGAGATTTAGTTCTACAGAAGTACTGAACTGGAACAAAATGAGGGTATAATTTGAGGGCAAAGCCCAATAAATGCCTCACTGCTGGGTGTTTGCTGGCCTCTTTATCAAACTAGCCCTGCTCTGTGCCTAGGATGCCCAAGGTGCCCACAATGCCATGTTGGTCGTGCAAGACTCAAAAAACCAGCACTGCTCGTGGCTCTTGTTCTTCTCCATTTCCTATTCCTGGCTACTAAACTACTCCCCTTCTCTCTCACCTACAAAGCACCAGAGTGGCACAAACACACTTCAAAACTCTTCCACGGCCCTGGATGCCAAGAGGCTTTAACTAAAAGATGTTAATACTCTCACTTTGAGTTTCTAAGAACTTTTCCTAACTCCAAATGAGAGGCTGTGGGACTTGGTTAAGATATCAGACAGAGGGGAGCGGGTGTAGCTCAGTGGTTGAGGGCCCACTTCCCATGTATGAGGTGTCCCGGGTTCAATTCCCGATACCTCCTAAAAAAAAAAAAAAGATAGAACTGGGATAGAGTCCCCACTCTAAACTCCCTAAGCCAGAGTTGCCTCAGCTTCAAGACTGGGACCCTTATAAACATAACATCAGCATCCACCTTCCAGAATTGTTGGGAAGATTAAATGGGATGACACATCTAAAGTGCTAAGCAATGCTGTGTGGCACACAGCAAGCTGCCAACAAATGGTAGCTGTCATTACTACTAAAATTGAGTCACTGGGAGAGCCTTCAGGTGGCTGGAAGGGACCACAAAATCCCCAACTGATTTGGCAATAGTTGGAAACTTAACTCCTCACAAGGATGTATGCATAATGCAATACATCTTTTTAGCTATAAAATGTAGACAAGAATGAGGAAAATTCCAGTATCACCAATTCCATTCCTTGATTTCCTTAAAAAGCCGTGCCTTTTGGTCAGGGGACTAATGCCTGTTGATGTCAGCAAGGCTCACGCCAGGTACGGACCTGGAAGCGCTTACCTTTGCCCCAGACTCTAAGCCACCTGCCAGGATGCTGAGGTTCCTGATCACACCTGCTTCTCCCTGGGCCTCACTTTTGAAAAAGGCATTTCCCCAGCCCTGTGCCCTGACCACCGTCCATGGGAATCTCAGCCTTCCTTGCATTGTTCTGTCCTTGGAGCACTCTGACCAGGTTTGGTTTCTGAAAGTTTCTCATGCAACACCCTGAACTTCAGGAGGGAGGAAAGGCGTTTTCTAGATCAGAGCCATAAATAACAAGAAATAATTACAGGCGCCTTTTCATAGGTTAGATGTGGTGATAGGTGGGAGAGCCCTAGCGGAAGTTCAAAGTCCTGCGCAAATAGAAGAGCACTTGAACCCAAATAGCAATCTCCATGGAAATGCCTCTTGTCAACAAGCTTATGAAACTTTTAAAGGCACAGTTTTCACACAATGACCTGGGAATGCCCATGCTACAAAGGTGTCCTGCTTCAGAGGGGGCAAGACTCACTGGCCTCAGGTTTCCATGCAGCCCAAGAATTTATTCATTTCTTGGAGTGTTTAAGTTGCTTAATTTGCATACACTCCTCTGGCTGCTAACTAGGCTCACCAGGAGAGGAACTGTTTCAACACTGGCTCCTCAGCATCTTGGAAGTGCTGCTTGTTTGCTGAGTAAATGAAACAACAGCAGATGCTTTCCCTTCCCCCATTTCTCTGCTTAAAGTACTCAGCAGAGCTGGGGATACACAGCAAGTCCTCCACAAACATTAGTGAAGTTAGGGGCCAAAGTCAAGGCATAAAGGGAACATTGCCTCTAAATCAAAACTATCCTTGAGAATTCCTTAAATGAGCCCATAGAGGAGAGTATATATGATTACCGAATGGAGTTAAGACATGCAAAGTGCTCAGGGCACTGCCAGGAACCGTGCTTAATAAATGCCAGCTGCTGTTAGAGTTACTGCAAGCCTTCTGCAGGTACCTGAGCATTCAAAACAGACAGCCTTTAGCTAATCATTCCCGGTGGTGAACAAGGATGGAAGTATAATTCTAAAGTTTTGGGCTTGCCTGAAAGGTTTACTCTATTATTTTAAAAGACAAAAACAAAACAAAAAACAACCCACAAAAAAACCCAAAAAACCAAACTTCAATGATCCAAACACATTTAAGAGATATGGCTGTCAACGTCAGGACTAGAAAAGATAACGTATGTGAAAGCCCCTAACACAGAGCAGCACAGATAGTAGGTGTTTAATAAATACTTGCTGGATTTGAATCTAAAATTTGCTTCATAGGACTCATGTATACCATAGTCTTTGGAAAACTGGTGAAGAACTCTGTTTTCAAGCTGACAGTTCTTAATGTGGCTACACTGGATGACTAGCCCTCTCATGACCCAAGGTATTTATAATGCTTGAGTGGCGCGGCTTGGGGTAACGCGGTAAAATCCAGGCCAGGTATCACAGGCCTCCCCTGTATTTGCTACCTGAAGAGTAGGAAGACGCTCGACTGCTTGGAGAACAGGGCACTTGCAGCCCAGCAAACCCCAGACATCTCTGCGAGCCCCTGTCCGAGTCGAAGCTAGTCTGTTGGCTGTGCCCCTGGTCCTTTTGCCCAGAGGCCCGCTGGTACCAGCCACGCAGGTGCTCTGCAACTAAGGCCTTGTGGATATTTTTGGTGATGTGCTCTGATTTAGCAGCAGCCTTCCTCGGCAGTCGGAGTGTTGCATATGGGTTATGGGGTAC
>PVKH010019411.1:0-14833 GCA_004027955.1 Chaetophractus vellerosus
CAAAAACTTGTAAATAGAATCCAACAGCATGTCAAAAGAATTGTACACTATGACTAAGTGGGATTTTTTCCTGTTATGCAAGGATGGTTCACCATAAGAAAATCAGTTAACACACCACACCACATTAACAAATTGAAGGGAAAAAAACACATGATCATCTCACTCAATGCAGAAAAGGCATTAGAAAATTCCAGCATCCTTTCTTGATAAAAACATGTAGAAAGATAGGACTAGAAGGAAAATTCATCAATATGTTAAAGGGCATATATGAAAAACCCGCAGCCAACATCACACTTAATGGAAAGGTTGAAAGCTTTCCCTCTAAGATAGGGAACAAGACAAGGATGCCCACTGTCACCACTGTTATTCAATGTTGTGCTAGAAGTTCTAGTGAGAGCAATTAGACAAGAAAAAATAAAAGGCATCCAAAGAGGAAAAGAGGAAGTAAAACTTTCACTATTCATGGATGATGTGATCCAATATTTAGAAAATTCTTAAATGTCTATGACAAAGCTACTTGAGCTAAAAAACAAGTTCAGTAAAATGGCAGGATACAAAATCAACATGCAAAAATCAGTAATGTTTCTGTACAATAGTATTGTACAATCTGAGGAGGAAATCAGGAAAAAGATTCCATTTACAATAGCAACAAAAAGACTCAAATACCTAGGAATCAATTTAACCAAAGAAGTACAGGACCTTTTGTAGAAAACAACAAAACAATGCTAAAAGAAATCATTGAAGACCTAAACAAATGGAAAGACATTCCATGTTCATGGATTGGAGGACTAGATATCATGAAGATGTCAATCCTACCTAAATTGATTTATAGATTCAATGCAATCACAAAACACATTCCAACAGCCTACTTCACAGAAATAGAAAAGGCAATTACCAAATTTATTTGGAAGGGAAAGTGCACCTGAATAGTCAAAAGCATTCTAAAAAAGAAGAGTGATGTGGGAGGACTTTCACTGCCTGATCTTGAAACATGCTACAAAACTATAGTCATCAAAACAGCATGGTATTGGCAAAAAATAGACACATTGATCAATGGAATAGAATTGAGAGCCCAGAAATAAAACTTCACCTCTATGGCCAACTGGTTTTTGAAAAACCTACCAAGTCCATGTTGACAGGACAAAACAGTCTCTTCAGCAAATATTCATAAAGAGGTCAATTCAACAAGACATAACAATTATAAATAGATATGCGCCAATCAACAGAGCTCCAAAAGATATGAAGATATGAAGATTTGAAGAGAGAAATTGACAACTTTACATTAATAGCAGGAGACTTTAATACACCACTTTCAATAATGGATAGAACATCTAGACAGAAGATGAATAAGGAGATACAAGATTTGAATGATACCCTAGTCCAGCTAGACCTAACAGACATATATAGAACAATTCACCCAACAACAGCAGAACACGGATTCTTCTCAAGTGCACATGGATCATTCTTCAGGATAGACTATATCTTAGGTCACAAAATAAGTCCAAATAAATTTTAAAATGTTGAAAACATACAATGTATGTTCTCCAACCACAGTGGAATGAAGCTAGATATCAATAACAGAGGAAAAAAAGGGAAAATTCTCAAATATGTGGAAATTAAACAACATATTCTTAAACAACAAATGGGTTAAAGATGAAATCACAAGGGAAATTAGGAAATCTCTTGAGGTGAGTGAAAATGACAGTACAATATACCAAAACTTATGGGATGCAGCAAAGGCAGTGCTGTGAGGGAAATTTATAGCCTTAAAAACTTACATTAAAAAAGAAGAAAGATTTCAAGTCAGAGACCTAACTTCAAAACTTGAAGAACTAGAAAAGAAGAGCAAACTAAACTCAAAGCAAACATAAGAAAAGAAATAACAAAGTTTACATCAAAGACAAATGAAATAGAGAACAACAACAACAACAAAAGCAATAAACAACAAAACTAAAAGTTGGTTCTTTGAAAAGTACAATAAAATTGACAAATCTTTAGCTAGACTGGTGAAGAATAAAATAGAGTGAACACAAATGTCTAGAATTTGAAGTGAAAAAAGGGGATGTTACTAGCAATCCCACTGCAATAAAAAGGACTATGAGGATACCATTAACAACTGTACACCAACAAATTTGATAACCTAGATCAAATGGAAACTTCCTAGAAACACACAAACTACCTACACTGACAAGAAGAAATAGAAGATCCAACAAACCAATAACTAAAAATTGGATTTAATTAGTAATCAAAAACATACCACCAAAGAAAAGCCCAGGACCAGATGGCTTCACAGTGGAATTTTTCCAAACATTTCAAGAGAAATTAACAATCTGCTCAAACGCTTCCAAAAAAATTGAAAAGTAAGGAACATTCCCTAATTCATTCTAGGAGGTCAATGTCACCCTCTAACCAAAGCCAGATCAAATTAACACAAGAAAAGAAAATTTCTGACCAATATCTCTTATGAATATAGATGCAAAAGTTCTCAAGAAAATACTAGTAAAATGAATCAAATAGCACATTAAAAGAATTATACACCGTGATCAAGTGATATTTATCTCTTGTATGCAAGGTTGGTTCAACATGAGTACACCACAATGGGAAGTAGATGTGCCTCAAGCAGTTGGGTGCCTGCCTACCACATGGGAAGTCCTGGGTTTGGTTCCCGGTACCTCCTTAAGAAGCTGAGCAAGACAGAAAGCTGATATGATGGTCTGGCTGGCAAGCTGGTACAGCAAGATGACACAATGAGAAGACACAAAAGGAAACACAATGAGAGACACAACAAGCAGGGAGCAGAGGTAACTCAAGCTATTGGGTGCCTTCCGTCCCACATGGGAAGTCCCAGGTTCAGTGCCTGGTGCTTCCTAAAAAAGAAGACAAGCACACAATGAACATACACAGAGAGCAGAAAGCAAGTGCAAACAATGGGTGGGGGGCAGAGAGATAAATAACTAAAATTAATCTTTAAAAAATTTATAGAAAAGAAGAATGAGGGGAAAAACACATGGTCATCTCAATTGATGCAGATAAGGCATTTGACAAAATACAGCTCGCTTCCTTGATTTAAAAAAAATACTTAAACCACTAGGAATAGAATGACGTTTCCTCAAGGTAATAAAGAGCATGTTTGAAAAACCCTCAGTTAGCATTACAATGGTGAAAGATTGAATGCTTTCCTTCTAAGACCAGGAACAAGACAAGGATGCCCACTGTCACCACTGTTATTCAACATTGTACTGGAAGTTCTTGCCAGAGCAATTAGGCAAGAAAAAGATATAAAAGGCATCCAAATTGGAAAGGAAGAAGTAAAACTTTCACATTTGCCAAAGATATGATACTATATACAGTAAATCATGACAAATCCACAACAGAGCTCCTAGAGCTAGTAAGTGAATTCAGCAAAGTGGTGGAGAAAAGACCAACACCCCAAAATCAATAGTGCGTTTCTATATGGAAGCAATGAGTAATCAGAAGAAATCAAGAAAAAGTTTCATTTGCAACAACAACTAAAAGAACCAAATATCTAGGTAAAAAACTAACAAAGGATGTAATGGAATTTTACACACAAAAAACTGCAAAACATTATTCAAAGAAGTCAAAGAAGTCTTAAATAAATGGAAAGACATTCCATATTCATGGATTGAAAGTCTAAATATTGTTAAGATGTCAATTCTACCCAAAGAAATTTACATATTCAATGTAGCCTAGTTCAAAATTCCAACAGCTTTCTTTCCAAAAATATAAAAATCATAAAAATGATCAAAATATAAAAATTATCAACTTTATATGGAATGCTAAGGGACACCAAATACTCAAAGCCATCATGAAAAGGAAGAATGAAGTTGTTTACACTTCCCAATCTTAAAACTTATTACAAAGCCATAGTATCAAAATTGCATGGTACTGGCACACAGAGAGATATATACACCAATGGAATCATACTGAGAGTCCAGAAATCAACCCTCACATTTATGGCTAATTGATTTTTGACAAGGAGTAAAGATCATTAATTGGGAAAGAACAGTTTCTTCAACAAATGGTGCTGGGTAAACTGGACCTACATTTGCAAAAGAATGAAGGTAGACCCTGTCTCACACCGTATACAAATATCAACTCATAATGGATCAGACCTAAGTGTAAGAGCCAGAACTATCAAACTTCTAGATGAAAACATAAGGAAGCATCTTCAGGACCTTGTGTTAGGCAATAGTTTCTTAGACTTTACACCCAAAGTACAAGGAACAGAAGAAAAACTGGATAAATCGGACCTCAGCAAAATTTTAAAATTTTCGAGCCTCAAGAACCTTTATCATGAAAGTAAAATGACAACCTACCCAATGGGAAACATATCTGGAAACCATATATCTGATAAATTTTTAATATCAAGAATATACAAAGAAATACTTCAACTTAAGAAAAAAGGCAAACAACACAATTTAAAAACTGGCAATAGACTGGAATAGGCATCTTTCACAGAAGATATACAAATAGTCAGAAAGCTCATGAAAAGATGCTCAACATCCTTAACCATTGGGGAAATGCAAATCGAAACAACCGTGAGATACCATTTCACACCCACTAGAATAGGTATTATTAAAAAACAATAATAGAAAATTAGAAGTGTTGGAGAGGATGCAATGAAATAGGAACACTCATTCATTGCTGGTGGCAATGTAAAATAGTACAGCTGCTGTGGAAGACAGTGTGGTGGTTCCTCAGAAAGTTAAGTATAGAATAGCAAATGACCCAGCAATCCCCCTTCTAGGTATATACCCAAGAGAATTGAAAGCCGAGACTTGAACAGATATTTTCAAACCAATTTTCATAGTGGTATTATTCACAATTACCAAAGATGGAAGCAATACAAATATCCATCAACTTATGAATGGATAAACAAAATGTGGTATATACATACAATGGAATATCATTCAGCCGTAAAAAGGGATGAAGTTCTGCTACATGCAACACGGATGAACCTTGAAAGCATTATGTTGAAGGACATAAGCCAGACACAAAAGGATAAATATTGTATGATCTCACTGATATGAAATAAACAGAATAAGCAAATTCATAGAGTCAGAATCTAGAATGAAGGTTACCAGGGGATGAGGTGGAGTGTAGGGAATAGGGAGTTAAGATTTAGAATGAACTGAGTTCCTATTTAGAATGATGAAAATGTTTTGGTAATGGATGGTGGTGACAGTAGAACACTGTGAATGTAATTAACAGCTCTGTACTATATAACTGAATATAGTTAAAAAGGGAACTATTACATTGCATATATGGTAATAGAATAAAAATGAAAAAAAATCCATGGAACTGCAGTACACAAACAGTGAATCCTAAGTTAAACCATGGTATATAGTTAATAGTACAATTATAAGAATGTGTTTTCATCAATTGTAACAAATGTACCACACCAATGCAGGCGTTAGTAATAATTGTATCAGAATCCTCTTTTTAAAATATGTTTGTTCTGTAAACTCACAACTTGTGTAATAAAAAAATGAAGTCTTGATAGATGAATTTAAATAAATCATATGAAACTGAGTATAGGAGGAAATTAAAGAGGTTAAGATGCATGGAGGATAGGTTGAGGTCTAACTTACATCTAATCAGTTTCAGAAGGGGAGGAGAGAGGAATCTTTTAAAAGATAAAGCCTGGGGAGCAGATGTGGCTCAAGCAGTTGGGTGCCTGCATCCCACATAGGAGGTCCCGGGTTTGGTGCCCAGTGCCTCCTAAAAAAGATGAGCAGACACAGCTAGCAGACATACAAGGGAGCCATGTCAGGGGGTGGGGTGGGGGAGATAAAGCCCAAGAATTTTTCAGAGCTTATGAAAGACACCAATCTATAAGTTCAGGAATATCAACCAATCCAAGCCATGATAAAATGAAAATCTTCACATAAATACATTATTTGAAACTGAGGAACATAAGGTCAAGAATATCCTAAAAGCACAAGAAAGTAAAAAATATACTGCCTACAAAAGAACTGCTATTAGACTGACAGGTGACATCTTGACAGTTACAATAAAATTCTAATGAGAAGGAAGTGGATGTGGCTCAAGTGATTGGGTGGTGAGCTCAGGCTCGCATGGCGAGCAACACAGCAAGATGATGATGAGGAGAGTCAAGGCGAGACGTGACAGAAACCAGGAACTGAGGTGGCTGGCGCAAGTGACAGGGTACCTCGCTCCCACATTGGAGATCCCTTGAATCCTGGTGAAGCCTAGAGGAGAAAAGTGAGAAGATAAGACAGAAAGAAACAGACACAGAAGATCACACAATGAATGGACACAGACAGCAAACAGCAGGGTGGTGGTGGTGGTGGGGAAATAAAGATCTAAAAAAAAAATCTAATTAGAAAAGAAGGGAAAATACATTTCAACAAAAAATTGCCATTTAAGTGAAAATATCTTTTACAAATTACTTCAAATTAAAGATAATTTCAAAAATAAAAGAATTGAATTTGTCACCAGAAGATCCATAGTAAAAGATATTCTAGAAGAACTATTTTAAGTAGAAAGAAAGTAATCACAGATGGAAAGTCTGCAAGTCTGAGATGTGAGCATGAATTATATGTAAGAAAGAATAAACAACTCTAAGGCTAAAAAAATAATTATTACCTAAAACAATAAAGAATTCATACACAAAAGGATATCCTAAACAAACATTTATCTGTAAAATAATAACAAGAACATCTTGAGGGGCTAAAAAGCAGAACTAAAGTGTATGGAAAAATAGCATGTAAATCAGAAGGTACTGATCTGAATTTAAGTATTCTAGTGTCCCTGTGTTTTTTGAGAAGAGGATAAAAATATTGATTAATTTTAGTCTTGAATATATTCGAATATAAAATGTAATCACTAATATATTACAAATAGAATATATAATTTTCAAGATAGTAATGGGTGAAAAATGAAATGAAAAAAAGTAATTCAAAGAAAAGAAAGCAAGCAGATAAAAAAGACACATTAAAAAGTAGGATAATTAATAACAAAAAATAAGATAAAAAACAAATTCAAGTAAGACAATGATTACAGTACAGGGAGTATAATAGCACCAGTGTAAAGACAAAGGTGGAAAGATGGGATAAAAAGACAAAATCCAACAATATCCTATATACTAGAGACACATCTAAAACCAAAGGGCACAGTATGATTAAAAATTAAATGGATGAAATCCACAAATATGTGGAAACTCAACACATTTTTATTTATTTATTTATTTATTTATTTATTTTGGTTACATATCCCTCCCCCCCCCCTTTCTGCTTGTTCTTGCTGTGTGTCCATTCTTCTGTGTTTTTTCTACGTCTGCTTCTTGTCTCCCCCGTCTTTTTTTGCGGCAACACGCTGAGTCGGCCCTCTGTGGAGGTGGCTCGCTCCGTTCGTGGGTGGCTCCATTCCATTTTTCATGGGCGGTTCCGCTCCATGTTTTGCGGGCAGCAGTGCTCCGTGTTTTGCGGGCTGCCTGGCTTCCGCGCTTCACAGGCGGCAGCTCCTTGTTTCACGAGTGACTTTGCCATGCCCGTGGGGGCTCCGCCCTGCCCATGGTGGTTTTTTGCCTCGCCCATGGCGGCTTTGCCCTGCCCACGGCGGCTTTCCTTTCTCAAGGCCGACTGCCCGCTCAGAGAGGTCCCCGGGAACCGAACCCGGGGCCTCCCATGTGGTATACCAGGGCTCTTATCCACTGAGCTATCTAGCCAGCCCCTCAATACACTTTTAAACAACCAATGGGTCAAAGAAGAAATCAGAGTGGAATTAGAAAATGCTTGGAGACAAATGAAAATGAACACAGCACACCAACACTTTGAGATGCAGTGAAAGTAGTGCTCAAGTGCTCAGAGTGAAATTATAGAAGTAAAAGCCTACATTTAAAAAGAAGAAAGATCTCAAATAAATAGCCTAACTTAACACCTTGAAGAAATAGAAAAAGGAGAGTAAGCAAATTCTAAAATTAGCAGAAGGAAGAAATAAGAAAAATTAGAGATAAATGAAGTTGAGAATAAAAAACAATAGAGAGAATCAACACAAGTAAAAGTTGGTTCTTTAACAAGGTCAATAAAATTTACAAACCTTTAGCTAGATTGATGAAGAAAAAGAGAGGACACAAATAAAATCAGAAATGAAAGTGGAGACATTACTACCAACCTTACAGAAATGAATAGGATTATAAGAGAATATTGGGAAGTGGATGTGGCTCAACTGGTTGGGCCCCTGTTTACCATATGGGAGGCCCTGGGTTCGATTCCTGGGGCCTCCTGGTGAGGGCAAGCAGGTCCGTGCGACGTGGTGAGCCAATGGCCCACACGATGCAGTGACCTGGTGCGGCAAGATGACACAACAGAAGGAGACAAGCAGACATAGAAAAGCACGCAGCAAATGGACACGGTGAGCACAAGCGGCAAGTGGGGGCGGGTAAATAAATAAATAAAACAAATCTTTTTTTTAAAAAAAGAGAATGTGATAAGCAATTGTATGTCAACAAATTAGATACTCTAAATGAAATGAACAAATTCTTAGAAACATACAAAATACCTAAACCCAAGAGGATATAGAAAATCTCCACAGATTATAACAAGAGATTGAATCAGTCATCAAAAACCTCCCAATAAAGAAATATGCAGGACTAGATGGCTTTACTGGTTATTTCTACAAAGCATTTAAAGGAGAATTCACAGCAATCTTTCTAAAACTATTACCAAAAAACTGAAGAGCAGGGAACATTTCCTACTCATTCTATGAAGAGAATAGCTCATTTTTGAAGCCAGCATCACTATAATACTGAAGGCAGATAAAAATATCCCAGTGAAAGAAAATTACAGAGCAATATGAAGAAAGATGCCAACATCCTCAACAAAGTACTACAAACTGAGTCCAAACTGAGTACTTGGCATATTGGACCAAGTGGGATTTATCAAAAACATGAAATGGTGGTTCAACATTTAAAAAATTAATGTAATACACTACATTAACAGAATGAAGAGAAATCAACAATACATGAACACCTCAACTGACACAGAAAAGGCATTTGACAATATCCAGCATGCTTTCATGATTAAAAAAAACTGTCAGAAAAATAGGAATAGGAGTGTAATTTCTTAACATGATGAAGAGCATTTCTGAAAAACCTACAGCTAACATTATACTCAATCATAAAAGATCAGGAACAAGACAAAGATGCTTTCTTTCACCACTACTTTTCAACATTGTACTGGGAATTCTAGTCAGAGATTAGGCAAGATAAAGAAATAAAAGGCATTCGAATTAGAAAGGAAGAAGTAAAACTATTCCTATTTGCAGGTGACAGGATCCCATATATAGAAAATCCCAAAGAATCTAAAAGAAAGCTACTAGAACTTATAAATGAAATCAGAAAAGTAATGAACAATCTGAAATGGAAATGGATTTAACAATTCCATATACAAGCTAAATTTTACCAAGGAGGTTGTGGTGGTTTGTAGCTATGTAACCCAGGAAAACAAACTTAATCATTCCTGTGGGTGTGAACCCATTGAAAATAGGAACTTTTGTTGAGGTTACTTCAGTTAAGGTGTGGCCCAACTCAATCAGGATGGGTCTTAATCCTATTACTGGGGTCCTTTATAAGCAGAATGAAATTCAGACAGATAGAGAGAAAGCCATGGGAAGCAGGAAGCTGAAAGTCAACACAACCCAGAGGAGAAGGAAGAGGCCAAGAAAGCCACCATGTACATTGCTATGTGACCAAGGAACCAAAGAACACTAGCAGCCAGCCCATAATGCCAATCTTCAGAAAGAAAGAATTGCCTTAATGATTGCTTGATTTGGACTTCTCCTAGCCTCGAAACCGTGAGCCAATAAAATTCCTATTGTTTAAGCCAACCCATTGCATGGTATTTGATTGAGCAGCCAAGGGAACTAAAACAGAGGTGAAAGAATTGTACACTTAGAACAATAAAACACTTCCTGAAAGTAATTAAAGAAGATTTATTTATTATTTTTTTTAAAGATTTATTTATTTTATTACATATCTCCCCTTCCCCCCGCTGCGGCGACGCGCCGAGAGTGGTCACTGCGCAGGCGCGGCTTTCCCCACTTGTGGGCAGTCTCTGCGTCTGTTCACGGCCGGCGCTTGCTTCAGTTCGCGGGTGGCTGGCTGCGCTCCATCTGCGGGCGACCTGCCCTGCCCGTGGCGGCTCTTGCCCTGTCCGTGGCAGCTTCTTGCCCTGCCCACGGTGGCTCCGGCCTGCCCATGGCAGCTTGCCATTCTCAAGGCGGTCTGCCCGCTAGGAGAGGTCCCCGGGAATCGAACCCAGGGCCTCCCATGTGGTATGCCGGCACCCTATCCACTGGGCTTTCCAGCTGGCCCCATTAAAGAAGATTTAAATAAATGAGAAGACATTCCTCGTTCATAGATTGGAAGACTTAGTATTAATTCAATGCAGTCCCTTTCAAAATTCCAAAATCTTTTTTTGCAGAAATGAAAAAGTCAATCCTCAAATTTACATGAAATTGAAAGGGGCCCCGGATAGCGAAAAACATCTTGAAAAAGAAGAACAGTGTTAGAAAATTGACACTTCAAGATTTCAAAACTAACTACAATGCTACAGTAATCAAAAGAATATGGTACCGGCATAGGATAACTATAGATCAACAGAATAGAGTCCAGAGATAAACTCATACATTTATGGCAAATTGATATTTGACAAGGTTGTCAAGTCCATTCAATAGTGAAAGAATAGTCTCTTCAAGAAATGGTGCTGGGACAACTGGATAGCCACATGCAAAAGAGTGAAGTTCACACGCTGTTTCATACTATATACAAATACTAACTCAAAATGGATCAAAGATCTAAATAAGAGCTAAAACTATAAAACTAAGAAGAAAATCTTCATGATCTTGGATATGGCAGTGGATTCTTAGATGACACCAAAAGTCAAGCAGCAAAAGGAAAAATAGATAAATTGAGCTTCATAAAAATTAAAAACCTTTGTGCATCAAAAGACGTCAGAATTAAAAAATGAAAACAAATAAAAAAGCAAAAATAAAACAAAAATAAAAAAGAAACAAAAATTTAAAAAAAAGACATTATCAAGAAAGTGAAGACAACCTACAGAATGGAAGAAAATATTTAGAAAGCATATATCTGATGAGGATTTAATATCCAGAATATATAAAGAAATCCTACATCTCAACAACAAAAAGACAAACAAGCCAATTGCAAAATGGGCAAAAAACTTGAAAAGACATTTCTCAGAAAATGATATACAAATAGCCAAAAAGTATATGAAAAGAGGCTCAACATCATTAGCCATTAGGGAAATGCAAATCAAAATCACAGTGAGATACCATCTCACATCCGTTGGGATGGCTATTATTTTAAAAATGGAATATAAGTGTTGGAGAGGATGTGGATAAATCAGATTCATCGTGCATTGCTGGTAAGAATGGGGTATGGTGCAGCTGCTGTGGAAAACAGTTTGGTGGTTCTCAAAATGTTAAACATAGATTTACCATATAACCCAGCATTATCACTGGGTTATATTCAATGCAGTCCTTTTCAAAATTCCAAAAGAATTAAAAGTTGTTACTTGAGCAGATTATTCACAACAGTGAAAAGATGGAAGCAACTCAAGGGTCCAATCAACAGATGAATGGATAACAAAATGTTGTATATTCATACAATGGAATATTATTCTGCCATAAAAAAGTATGAAATTCTGATAGATGCCACAATATGGATGAATCTTGAAAATATTAAGCTAAGTGAAATAAGTCAGATTCAAAAGGACCAATATTGTACAATTCCACTTATATGAAATAGCTAGACTAGGCCAATTCATAGAGACAGAAAATAGATTTGAGTTTACCAGGGACTGGATGGAGACAGGAATGGGGAGTTTCTGTGTGGGGCGATGAAAAAGTATTGAAAATGGATGGCTGTGATTATTGCACAACATTGTAAATGTACTTAATGAATTGTATACTTAAGAATAGCTAAAATGTTAAATTTTAAGTTGTATATATTTTACCACAATTTTTAAAAAAATGGGATAAGGAAAAAAGTTAAATGGATGGAGAAAGGTATACCAGGAAAATACTACCAATCTGAAAACTGGTATAGTTATATTAACATAAAAATAGAATTCAAGGGAAAAAACATTACTAAAAATATAGAGGGTCACCGCACAATTTCCTAGGAGATATAAAAATTCCTAAATTTCTGTGCACCTAATAAATTGCCTCAAACACACACACACACACACACAAATTTTCTGTCTGACAGAAAATGAGAAAACTACAAGGACAAATAGGCAATTCTAACATGCATAGTGAGAGATTTCATGCATTCTTTTTTTGTTATTATAAAATAAAACAAAGGTGAAGAGCAACATATAAATGTATGCTTAATGAATTATTATAAGGCAAACATCTTCTGTTCCTCTGACTGTATTTCCTGCAAGTTGGCAGCTAGATCTAGAGGCTTGAACAGACTCAGGTTCCACTTTGGCAAGATTATAGATAGTTCTGTGGTCTTTCATCAGGAATCATATTATGTCTGGTTGTCTTTCTTTTTGCGATGGTAACACTTATTGCTGCTCAATGATTTTATCCATTAATTCACTGGGGCTTTCAAAATGGTGATGATCATTTTTTTAAAATGGTAATATTCTAAATCTAAAATTTATGTTTTTATTAGTTGAACTATGTCAATGAAGGAATGCTTCTCCTCATCTAATAGTTGGTTACCCAATGGTACAGCTCATGTGGGAAAGGCAGGAATAATTCTTGATTCTTTTTCCTTATTGGTTTTCAAGATAACAAATTTGTTTCCTATCATTTTCTCAAGATTACCATTTTTTTAAATCATTATGAACTCATGAATTCGATGGGTTTCAATCTATTGCAATTATCCTTACTGAACTCAATTTGTCCCATCTCTGCCCCTTAAGAGCCTCTTCAAGTTGGTCCTGTATCCTTTGGATTTAACCCAAGTTGTCTTTGACAGCATCCTTGCTATCTGGTATGACAAGATGTTCCAGGCTCATCTTGTACATTTCCTGTCTCAGATCTGCAGTTAACCATTTCTCTTAAAAGCTTTGGTTTCTTTGAGTGACAAATGTTATTCCATGATCATAATTTGGTGGTATCCAGATGCTAGGATTGCTCATTATTTCTGGGTTGGTTATTGTTTTTAGTGTTTTTAGTGGGCAGAGTTAATATATACACATATATGTATATGGACATATACACACATATATACGTATCTGTGTTTGTGTACTTCTATACATATATACCTCCCAAGTCCATGCTAATATTTCCCACTCAAATTTAGTACTACAAGGTTTTATATGACTTCTTATATCTTCTATACTATAGTTCTATTTCCTTTCTTCCACATCAAGAATCCTGGGGATGACAGTCATAATGGGAAATTTTTACATACTTCTGTCAGTAATGGATAGATCAAGCAGTTATAAAATGCAATAAGAATATACAAGATTTGAATACAAATAACAAATTTGATTTAATGAGATTACTAAAAACACTGCACTCCCAACTGAAGAATTTTGATGCTTAATTTTAAGTGTCAAACTGGGGGGGTTACGGTGTCCAGTAGTTTGGTCAAACACAGGCCTGCTTGTTACTATGAGGGTATTTGGTAGCTGGAGTTTGCATATACAATCAGTTGGTTGCATCTAAAATCAGTTGACTGCATTAACAATCACCTGAGATTGCCTCAACAATGTGGGTGATCTCCTGATCCAATCAGTTGGAGATTTTGAAAGCCAGAACTAAGGGTTTCAGAGGCCAGAAGAATTTCTGCCTCAAGTTCAACATTGGCTTTTGCCAGAATTTCCAGCCAGCCGGTGTTCCCTGGGGAATTCAGACTAAGGACTTCAACATCATCTTTATTGGAGTTCCCAGCTTGCAGCCTACAGAGTTTGGACTTGCCAAGCCCCCACAGATGCTTGAGCCAATTTCTTATAATAAATTTCTTATATGAAATATAGAATCTGTTAATTCTGTTTCTCTGGAGAACCCTCTGTCTCTGTTTGCCTGAGCTGCTATCAAAAATATCACACCATGGGTTAGTTTAAACAATGGAAATTTATTGTCACAGTTTCGAGGCTAGAAGAAATCCAAAATCAAGATATTGGCAAGGCTTGCTTTCTCCTTGTTCCGTGGCGATGTCCTCTCCTCTCTCACTTCTGTGACTTCCAGGCTCTCTTATAAGGTCTCTATTAATCCATATTAAGATTCACCCTCATTCAGTTGGGCCACAACTTGACTAAAAACATTTTCTAAAGGTCCTATTTACAAGGGTTCACACCCACAGGGACTTGGATTAAGATTAAGAACATGTGTTTGTTGAGGTACGTAATTCAATCTATCATACTCTTACTACACATGTACCAATCAGGAAGGATAAGGCACACTTGAAAAAGGAAAATTCAAAGAAGATTTATTTATAAAGGGATATTTACAAAGACAGTAAACCACAAGAGATCATTCAGAAACCCCAAACTTAATAGTAGCCATGCTCACAATCGGAAAATTTATATATATATATATATATATATATATATATATATATAATTATTATTTTACATTTTTGAATAGCCCAATCCTTTAATAAAACCTTGTTTTCCTTTTTCTATTTTTTCAATTTTCTAAAATTATTTTTTATTTTTAAGTTCTCCTATATTTTAACTCTTACATTTAAATACCATTATTATTTCATTTTCCTACTCATTGCAATTGGCTATTGTGATGGCTTCACTGTGAAGAGGCTATGGATCACAGAAGGGTCACAATGGGGACAGAGGAGGATCATGGGGGG
>PVKH010019412.1:0-14855 GCA_004027955.1 Chaetophractus vellerosus
CAGAATAGCTCCTGGGGTGGCTTGTGCTGCCAAAGTAGGATGAGCATCGGCCTCGGCGGCGTGGCCTATAATTTCCTGGAGAGGCTGGCGTAGCTTCCCCCAGCTTCCTCCCTGCCCGAGGTGGGCCTGGGGTTTAGGCTAGAGTGGCAATCTGATCTAGATGGAAAGAAGCCAGTCCCTACCAGCCCTGTGATTTTCAGTCAGCCCCGCTTTCCCTCATGTCAGGCGAGGAGTTAAGATGGTGGCAACCGTCCTCTTTCTTAGTTGGACAGGTTCAAACTTTAGCTGTTCTTAGGATTATACTTTAGCCCACTGAATTTACTAATCAGTAGCTGAAATTGGTGCCCAACCGTCTCCTGCTCCCCCGTTTTTGCGAAGTGGAGCTTTCAATTCCAGCTGCAGAACAGGGAACAGCTCCTGAGGCGTCTTGTGCCTCCAGTGGAGGATGGGCTCTGGCCTCCGTGGCGTGGAGTGCTCTACTTACAAAACTTCTCTGCAGATGGGCAGTCTTCTCCTTCCATTCTTTCAGTGATGTTGTAGGTTGCACTTCTGGTCTCCTGGAACTTCCAAAAAAGGTGCTTTAGATAGCTCTGGGTGATTACTAACTTCCCTGTGGCATGAAGTAATTCTAGGAGCGCCTTGCTCTGCTGCCATCTTGGTGGTTGTATGAGGTACAATTTTTAAGATTACACTTTTTGTGCAATTATTTCACCTCTAGGAGAGTGCTTCCTTTCCTCTCTTCCTTCTCTAGAAATCTTTATCTGTTCTGTTAATTTTTATTTTGCCTCTATATATTTTTTATAATACTTGAATTGACTCTAGCGCTTTTGCCTAGAGGACAAATTCTGGGAGAAGGTTCCCTCCAGAAAGGACTTTCCCAAGGCAGTATTTTCCAAACAAAATAAAGCCAGGGACCTACGAAGGATGCAAAACTGGCTCCAAAATGCCCTGTGCAGGGGATCAGGAAGGATGTCAAAATTCTCTTTGCTGGATCTCCAAAGCTGTGCTTTTTGGTCTGCGTAGCAGACGCCACCTTCAGGTAACTTCCCTGCATCCCTGAGGATGCACTGCATCTTTAAATCTCCTCTGTCTCTGGCCCTGTCCTAGGCAGGCTGAATCTGAATTTGCTAATCAGAAGCCATTATCAATGCTTGGCTGTGCCCACTCCTGTTCTTGGGAAAGAAGATTTTTATGTCCCTTTCTGTCACCATGGAACTTGCCAGGCACTGGACCCTAAGGCCATTAAATTGGGGGATGGGTGGTGACAGCCACTGTGAGGAGAGAGCTACTCACTGTTTTTTTTTTTTTTTACAGTAGTTTATCACCTTCTTTGTCTTGCTTGTCCCTTGATGCTGTACAGTGTTCCAGCCTCCAGAGGCCAGAACAGTTATTTCAGATAGTTCCTGCCTGTATAATAGTTCTTTTGGAGGAAGAATTGAGTCCTGGAGATCTCTGCTCCACCATCTTCCCTGGAAGTGACACTTTCGGATAGATTTCGAATTTCTAATTTCATTTTTGTTTCTTGACTAATTGGGAGGGCATGTTCTTTTTTTCTGATCTTAAAATAGAAAAGATATTTAACAGGCACATACTTAAAAAGGAAATTTAATACATATGCCCTTAAAATCATCAATATCTCTTTCCTTCTCCTGAACCTAAGAATTGTTTGTCACAAATCATTCCCTCTTGATTTTTGTGCTAGTTTTGTGAGATATTTTAATTTTATCTTCTTTCTCTTTAACATTTTAAATGAGCTGTTTATGCTATTATTGTTACTGAGTTATTCTACAAATGTGTGTTTAGGTATATATGTTTACACATACATATTCTATTCTTTTTTGGTCCTTGCACCGCTTTTCTTGGATTATTTTGCTTTAAGTGTATCATGAAGTTGCCTTAATGTGTGTCTGTTGATGGTAAAACTTTCTCTTTTATCTTTTTGCCTGAAAATATCTTTATTTGCCTCTGCTCTAGACGGATAGTTTTTTTAGAGCGTGAAATTCAGAGTTTTTATATATGTTTTGTTACATTGAAGGTATTATTTTCTCTCTGACTTTCATTGTTGGTTTCGAGAGGTTGGCTATTCATCTAAAACTCATTTCCTTGGTTCTTCTCTCTGGCTGGTTTTATGATATTTTCTTGATTTTTGGTGTTCTATAATTTCAGTTCTATGTATCTAGATGAGATTTTAAAAAATTTATTCATATTGGAATTTTAGTGCTTACTGACTATGAGGATTAGTGTCTTTCATAAATTTTGCAAAAATTTCTCCTTTAGTATTGTCTTTTTGGTCTAATTTTGCATATGTTAGACCTTTAATGTATATACCACTAATTCTTAACCTGTTATTTAATGTTTCCAACTATTTTTTTCTCTCTGATGCAGTCTGGATATATTTTTTACAACTTCTAGTTTTCCAATTGTGTCTTCATTTCTCCTATCTGCTCGTAATTGTGCTTACTTGTATATCTGTTTAACTTGTATGTAGTGTTTTAATTTCCATCACTGTAATTTTCTGCCTATAATTTCTTTTCTAAAAGAACATTTAAAAAATATATTCTTGTTCCTCATTTTCTCAATCCTGTTTTTTAATGCTATTAACTTACTAATATTCTTATTTCATATTCTTTTTCTATAATTCTATCTGAAAGTTTCCAAGGCCTAATCCTGTTGTTAGTTTTTTCTTTTCACTTTTCCTAATAATACCTGGTTGCTTTGTATGTTTTATATTTTTAGGCTGTGACCTAGTGGAACCTTTTCTTTGAGAGTTCCTTGGAAGATAAATTCTGCTAGAGCGTATTTATTTATTTATTTATTTATTTATTTATTTATTTTTAAACTTCTGGAGCTATTGGCACTAACATCCCAGGACCACTTGAAAGTAAAATTACTGGCTTAAAGTTTTTGTTGACTACATGTACCACTGACTACAAAACCTCCATTGTCTGGTATGTATTATGTATTCTCAGAAAAATTTTTCCTTGTTTTGTATCTTTACTAGACACACTTATTTTTATTTTATCTTCCTGCTATAGGACTAACATTTTGAGATTCCCACTTTCTAAGGTATGTCTTAGACTTGATATTTGGCTCTTGTCCCTTGCATAGTCAGCATCTAACACAAAGGAAATGTGGGATTGCCAGGGCTTCATAACGTGCCCTGCAGTACAAAAGAGGTTTGAGGCTGTCTTACTGTTCAAAATTAATGTCTCATTTTTAAATGTATTTTTAAAAAAACTTTAGTTTTAAAGAAGTTTCAGATTACAGAAAAGTTACATAAAAAATATAGGGGTTTCCCACATACCTCACCCCCTCCCCCTCACATTTTCCCTTATTAATAACATCTTAATCAGTACAGTACATTTGTTACAACTAAATGAAGAAATATTGAAGCTTTGCCACTAACCATGGACTATAGTTTACATTGTAGTTTACACTTTGCACCATAGAATTTTATAGGTTTTGACAAAATGTATAATGGCCTATATCTGTCATTGCATAATCATGCAAAACAATTCCAAATCCTTAAAAATTCCCTATGCTCTACCTATTCTTCCCTACCTCTCCCCTCAGAACATATGGTAGCTACTATCTTTATAACAATGCCACAAGTTCTTCCATTACTACAATAATAATGTCTATTGTATTTTGAAAAATAAGACTCAACTTTTTTGTTGCCTCAGATATGAATTTAAATGCTTTAGTGATTTTTTTACAAGCGTGAATGTATTCATGTGTTTTAATATACTGTCAGAAAACAAAATATTGCATAAAAAGTTTAATTTATAAAAGGATTGCATTTATATGTCAAAACATCCAAATTCCCCAGAAAGATATAAATGGAAAAGTCCTCCTCCTACTTGTCATTTGACTGTCAGACTAGCTACGCAGAGTTATACTCCTGTTAAGAATTTCTTTTGTGATTTTGCCCCCAGATTTTTTTTTTAATTAAAAAAAAATTTTTTTAAAGATTTATTTATTTTTATTTATTTATATATCCCCACCTCCTTGTTGCTTGTGCTTGCTGTGTTCAATTTGCTTTGCCTTTCTCTGTGTCTGCTTGTCTCCCCCTGCTGTGGCATCCCGCTGAGTCAGCTCAGCGTGCGGTGGCTTGCCTTCTCCAGGAGGCCCCGGGAACGGACCCCAGGGCCTCTTATGTGGTAAACCAGAGCCCCACCAATTGATCCACAGCTGGTTCCCGCCCCCAGATTTTTAATGCATATGTTAGCATGTTTATATTTTATTTTTAAATCTTTGTTGATTACTTTCTTCTTATTAATAATAAGTTTTATTTTATTTTAATTCCTTTATGGCCTATTTTGGAATTTTACATTAGGTGGGCATGAGATATAAACATCTTTACAGATTAACCTTAGTTTAAAATAATTTTGAGAATTAAGCTGTACATATTTGGGATGATATTAATAATGATAATTTCTGAAATGGTCAAGAGGATTAGAGGTTTTTAAAAATGGGCTACATTATTGTATTTCTTTTCTCTTTAATTTTTCCTTTCCTTTCTTTTTCTTTTTTTGATCTTTCTTTGTCTTTTCAGTACTGTCTGGGAGGTGAGTAATGGCAGGTAGCTTTCTAGACTTTCTTTCTTGTGCTGTGCAATGCAGTAGCCACTAGGCCCTTGTGGCTATTCACATTTAATCAATTAAAATTAAATTCTGGGAGCGGGTGTAGCTCAGTGGTTGAGCACCTGCTTCCTATGCATGAGGTCCCAGATTCAATCCCTGGTACCTCCTAAAAATAAATAAAATTAAATGCAATTTAAAATTTATCTCCTTGTTCACTCTAGCAACATTCATGTTCTCAATAGCCACATGTGGTAGTGGCTACCACGTTGGACACCACAGATATGGACGACATCTGCCATGAAAAAGAATTCTATTAGTGCTGCTTGAACAGTTACTTTAAAGACTGTTCTTCTATTTAGCCATTCACTTCTTTGACTATATTTACTGTATAATTATTCTCTATATCGATATAGAACTCTGGAAGTATACAAAGAGGGGAAAAGCTCTCAAAGATTGATGATTATATTTTCAGACTTCCCAGAGTTAGTGGGCATTCATGTGAAGAGAGTCCTAAGAGAAGAAAAGAGTGATCTGAGGGGTATTGCCTCCAGCAGGGAGTGTAGTGTCGGCAGCATACGGGTGAAAGAGTGGGCTTTATGCCAGCTCTGAAGGAATAGAAAAAGAGGAGAGGAGTGCCTGACACACAGTGCTGCAGAAGTCCTTGGTGGGCTTCATTGTGGCTGCCTGCAGTGAGGATCGGGGAAGCAGCTATGTATTGCATCATGGAAATCATAGAAACATCTCCCTGGATAGGTTAAAAAAAGTAGGGTGATGCATTTTTTTTTTTTAACACCAGAAATTCCCTCAGAGAAAGATATGCTTACTTTTGCCTTTTATAAGCATTTTTTTCAAGGTTGTTTTCTAATAAGTCATAAAGGGTAAGGTAGGATGTTAATATTCTTCCTTACCTCTTTATTTAGGCACTGCCATATATCTTAGAATATGCTTTATATTATTTATGTTTAAATTATCATTCAGAGTCCATAACTTATGACACTTAACATTGCTTATTAAAAGAGTATTTGTTGAAAATGCTAAGTCTAGACCATTTTGCTGTCCTTTCTGAAAATGCTTTAAAGGAATGAAATATTAATGAAAAATGCCCTGGAAGAAAATTACGATTAATGTTTCAAATAAGCACTAACTTGTTATGTTTAAAGGGCAAGCCACTACTTTTCAGTGCTTTCATAGCCTTTCCAATGCTGGTGTCATTTCTCTTAGAAACTCTCTAAAACACTGAATGTTCACCCCTGGTAGAAGACTTTCTCTTTTGTGTGGTGTTATTCATGCTATAGCTTTGTTTTGGCTTATAGATATATTAAAATGTGTTATGATCATTTGATTTCAAATGTAACTTTACCTGTATCTTACAAGTTTTGAATGTAGGGTTAACAATAAAAGAGAGCACATTGAAAAAAATAGTAATTGCTTTTAGCAGAGAAATACATGTTTTCTGTACATGGTGAATAAGAGCTGTTAAACTCAATTTATATTTCACCTGGAAGGTCCTAGAATTGTAAAGTGCTCTAGATTTATTCAAAATAAAAATGTGTGTGTGTGTGTGTGTGTGTGTATTCAATATAAAATATTAATTGCTGTTTGAATGGCCAAGATTGATTTTTAAAAATATCCTATCAATAAGTCAGTCATACTGTAACAGAGTCCAAAATCTTCCATTATTAAAAAAGTAGTTTGATACTCAAGCATATTCAAGGGAGAATAAATGACTCAAAATAATTATTTGGAAAGATCAGTTCACTGTTTAGAAGATAACAACAAGAGATAGTATTACAACATAACAATTTTAAACTTACACAATTTCTCATGGATATAAAAATGAAATATAAGAAACTCCCCTTGTTTTCAATGATAATTGTCTGTGTTTTCTGGAAATGTAACCTCATATCTTCAAGGGATAACAACTATCAGTATAAAGTTATTTGTTGAATATTTTGAATTCTTTGGCAAAGAAATAATTTGCAATGAGAGAAATTATTGAACTGAAGGAACTCAAGCTTCTGGTTATAAGTATTCTTCATACAAAAAACTACATATTTTATTTTAGACCTATTTTTTGGCTGGTTGCTATGTCTTAAGAGTTGCTAAGTGAGTTAAATAAAGGATTTAAAAAGCAGTGACCTTGGCTTTAGCATTCCCTGATGTATCTGTGAATAAGGAGAAGGGACTTAATACAAAGGGATATAAAACATTGTCAATAATATGTGACCAAAATTCCACGTTCCCCATGTATTGGTGGTAAAATTAGTCAGTATTTAAAATGAATAATTCATTTAATGCTTTCCTGAACTACTGATGTGTTTGACTTGATATAAGGAAACCTACTTAGTAATATTTAATATGTTTTAAACTGAATAGTGATCTAGTTTACTTTTAATTTTATTTGTAAGTAATAAATTTCATTTATTTGGGCATTTTATTTGGAATACTTTCTGTAGATATTTTATGTCTTTGAATCTGTTATAGTCAAGAATTGATTAGGAAAAATGAGTTCTAAGTTTGTTTCTCTACTATTTCATCTAATTTTAAAAGTAGGAATAAATGACTAGTTTAAATTTTTTAAAAAAATTAATTCATAGAAAATATACATATTGATGTCTTTCTGAAGTTTGGTAGATTTTACAGTCAGAACATTATTTAGTTTCTGAATTCCTGACCTGGCTCTATAATTAAGTATAATTTTTATAGTTGGGTGTTGACTAGGATGTGGGTTTATGTTTCCTTTACCCTATAGGGTAGGCTAATTGCTTTGTACTCCCCACAGAACTGCTCATTTTAAGTATTTAGTCACCTTGCTGAGGGTAGGTGAAAATGAAAGCTTAAAATAAGCTATAATTATATTCAGCATTGGTGATATATTACTGTGACAGAATAATGTAAATTGGATCTGGATATTATACAGTATTAAAGCTGACCTTCTGAGTTTAAGGTATAAATTTGTTACTTTGTCACATATGACCAGTGACATATTTTTTTCTTCTTTCAAGAAGCTTTTTATATTGAGGTTTAGAGAAATAACTTTTTGTTCCTCTAGGCATTTACAAAATATTATTCTTTTGGGTAATTTAAAATAAATATTTTTCTTATTATAAAATAATTTAAGTTAATTTCAGGAAAGTTAATAAGGTAATTCAAAAAAGCAAAGTAAAGAGAAAATATGTAGTATCACTTTATAGATAGGCATTGTAACTTCTTGTGTGTTAAGTGTGTGTGTGTGTCTACTAAAGATGTCCTCTTGTCTAATGCTGCTGGATGGTTATATGAATATTTGCTTAAGGCTGGAAATCATAAAATAAATTATTCAAATATACCCTGTAGATATTACTTTGATTCAAAACATAAAAATACATTCATTCTCAGGACTTTTGGTGTGCCACACATTTACTTAGAGTAGGCAAAAGTGTGCATATACCATACTCATATGTTATCTTCTTGATTTTGGTGTTTTTAAGTGGAACAAGAACTTAGAGACCCTTACAAGGTAACCTGAGTCAAAATTCTTTTTTTAAAAATGATATCTCCCAATTATTTGCTGTTTTTTTTTTGCCCACATCTACCATTCTGTAGGATTTTTTTTTACATCTCATATTTTGAGCCTTTCCAAAGAATTAGGCTTGGTTTTTCATATAAACACTGATTCTTTTCCCAACGATATTTTAATTATTTTAAAATATTAATTAAATTATATAATTATCATAGTAAGTACAACTAGCATTACTAGATTTGGAAACAAACCCAACTAATTCTTGGTGGGAGCCCAAGGATGTGGGCATATTGGAGATAATATTAGATTAGCCATGAATTTTCATTATGCCATAGGCATTAGAATATTTTACACATGGAATGGAAAAAGACCAGGTGATTGACTGAGTTGGTTAGGTAAAGGCTGATTTTAAATGTGTTTCTGCAGGAATACACACATGCACACATTTCCTATATATAAACAAAAACATATTTTTGAACAAAAATGGAAAATACTATCTATACCATATTTGTTTTCTAAACTTAAGGACTATATTGAAATTATCCTTCCAAGTCAAGATTGTAGGCAAAGATTTCTTTGAATTAAAAAGTCCTAAATCCTCCAGGGATTTCTCTCTGGCTCCTGGCTAGGTTAGGTGGCCATCTTACCTGCATCTTTAGCTTTCCTTACTTTTGTCACAATATTTTTTATACAATTTTAATTGTTTGTTGGCCTCTTCCTTCTCCTCCTCCTACCCTTACTCCTCCCTTGTCCCACCTTCCATCTATAGAGATGTTTGCTAAGTATATTTGGAATAATCCAAGATACTATTTTCATGTAGAGTCTTTTAGTTATTTAGGTTGTTGTGGATTGAATAAGCATATATTTTAATGTAGTTAAGGAAGCCTCTGTTTTGTCTTTATAATATTAGGTTAAATTTGGATATGAATGTACAATGACTTCTTGTCATTACTGATTGTATTGTTGGAAAGCACTCAGTAAAACTAAGGTAAATTGTTCATTATTATGGTTATTTGTTTTGTTCTATATTTTATTTTAATCCAAATACTCTTATTATTTTTTAAATGAAAAATTTCCAAACTGATGAAAACTTTGAAAAATTTATGTGATGTATTTTATACTTTGGTAAACTAAGTGATTTAATTTATTTAAGGCTGATTTTTTTTTTTTTTTACAAGTGGCTACAGTGGGAGCATAATGTGTTATAATGACTTGAAAATCTTAGAATCATGTATAGAGATCAATATTTTCAATGTTTTCCCTAATGCCTTTAACATTATTAAAAGCATTGGGATTCTTTAATGAAATTAAATTTATATCTGACTAAAAGAAAATTTATGTAGTTTGGTATTAAGATTTGTCTAATATTGGCTAATTCAAATTAATGCTTTTCCTCATGCTGTTTTCTCTATCTTAAATGACTTTATTTACCTGGACTCATTTCAAATTGTACTTTCTTGCTCAGTTTGCTTAACCCCAGAATCTATTGTCTATACTCTGTTGCCCATTATTTCATTATTATTCATTATTATTCTCCTAATAAGTACCTTTTTTGGTCTTTTCTTTTCAGTTGATTCATTCACCATATTTTATAAATAGTTCAAACTTCTCCCACCTTAAGAAATCTATCACTATTACCCTCTTTTCTCTATTCTTACCACTCTTTTCTCCTCCAATTTTTCTACAATTAGGATTTCACTCTTACGGAGTTATTTATAAACTTCCCTTGAAGTTACCTTAGTTCTTTTTAGCCCATATTTCTTTGATCTCTCTTCAATAGCTAACTGTTTACACATGAAGCTTTCTCTCCTCTTAGGCTTTATTACATCATCTTCACTAGGTTCTCCTCTTACCACTGTCACTGACTTTTCTCAGGTATGTTATTGGGTACCTCTGCCTATACTTACACTTTAGTAGGGGATGCTTTGGACTTGTGTTTCTGAATAGGTAGGGTAGATGTACTTTTCCCTAAGTACAACTATAAACCTTGGACATAATATGTGAAACAAATATAAAAAGGCAAAAAAAGCAAGTAATTTTGGTGGTCTAGGAATGACATGGTGGTGAGTTCTCTGGGTTTTCTTTTTGCCTCCTTATCCCAGACTCTGAGCTAAAGAAGTTGACAACCAGGAAATTCCAAATGACTCAGACAGTAAAAAGTCTGAACAAAAGCCTGTTTTCCTTAGGCAAAGGACCAGGGAAGGGGCAGTCAGCAAGAAAAAAATATTTAGACAATGACAGCTCTATTCCAGCCAAATACCACATACACAGAAGAGTGGCTTCATCCCTATCCATTCTAGGAAAGGCCGATAATTACTATTATCTGAGACTGGACTTCCACCCTCAGATAATAGTAATGATGTGCCTCTACCTCTCCTTGCTGTGTTGATGTTAGAAAGTCAGGACTTTCATCACCATCTAGTGGCAACACCCTCCTCTTCCTGCATGATATCAGTGGAGGCCTTGTGGTAAGCAGTAGCAAGGCAATCCTACTCTTTCCAGCCAGAGAAGTATCAGTGGAGACCTAATGGGGAGTCAGAACTCTCACATATACCCAGCAATAACAAGGAAGTCCCTGCCCTTAGTTCTGAACTGAGGCTATGTGAAGAACTTGGACTTCTACTTCCATCTGGCAGCAATGAGTTAACATCTCTTTTCCCCTCACTGGAACAGTATTACAAGAGGTCAGCTAAAATAAGAGGTTTAAATAAGATCTAGAGCCACATAACATTATCCCCATATATCCTAGTTTTAAATAGGAAATTACATCATACTAAAAACAGGAATATCTCAAACTGAATGAAAAAGCATAATTAGTAGATACTATCACCAAGATGACAGATATTAGAGTTATCTGAGAAGGATCTTTAAAACTGGAATGATAAAAATGCACGAATGAGCAATTTTAACATATTTGAAACAAAAGAAAAAAATATAGTCTTAGTGAAGAAATAGAAGACACTTTATTTCTTCTTTAAAGAATGAAGTGGAAATTTTAGAACTGAAAAATGTGTTAACCAATATAAAAAATTAATGGATGACAACTAGCAAGATGGTGGCAGAGTAAAGAGCTTCTATAATCAGCTCCTGCTACGGGACAGTTGGTGATCACCCAGAGCTATCTAGAGGACTTGTTTGGGGGCTCCAGGAGACCAGAGGTGCATTTTGCAATGTCCTTGAAAGAATGGAAGGAGCGGACTGCCCATCTGCAGAGAAGACCTGTAAGTAGAGCACTCCAGGCTACAGGGGCCAGTGCCTGTCCTCCACTGGAGGCACAAGCCGCCACGGGAGCTATTCTGCAGCTGGAATTGGAAGCTCCACTTCCGAAAACAGGGGAGGAATAGACAGTAGGGCATGAGCTTCAGCTACTGATTAGTAAATTCGGCAGGCTAAAGTATAATCCTAAGAGCAGCTAAAGTTTGAAACTGTCCAAGTCAGAAACTGGCTGGTAGCAACCTTCTTAACTCTGTACCTGACATGAGGGGAAGCAGGGCTGACTGAAAATCACAGTGCTGGCAGGGAACGGCTTTCTTCCATCTAGATCAGATTGCCACTCTAGCCTAAGTCCCAGGCCCACCTCTAGCAGGGAGGAAGCTGACAGGCCGTGCACCAGCCTATCCAGGTAACTGCAGGTATATTTGGCTGGCAGAGACTGAATAATCGGAAATCTACCAGGGCAACTGTGGTCATCTTGGACCTGCACTGCATAGTTTGTTGCCACACCTTCAGCTCCATCCCTGACCCAGGCAAGGAAGAAAGGGGCGTGAAGCTTCATCAGTCTGTCTGGGCAGCTTCAGTCTAGGCCTGCATGACTTGGATTATTCCACACAGTGGTGGCTCTGTCCCTACCACTGACAAAGGAGAAAGTTGGGAGAAGCTTCATTGGTCCTTGGGGCAACGACAGTAGCTTGAGCCTCTACAGCGTATTGCACCAACTACATCCTTGTCTCCTACTACACAACCAGCAAGGGAGAAAGGGCAGGAAGCCCTGAACTAAATAGAATAAATACTCTAGGAAGCCAGATGCCAAGACACCAACAAAAAATTACAATCCATATCAAGAAACAGGAAGATATGGCCCACTTAAAGGAACAAGATAAGCCTCCAGATGACGTAAAGGAGTTGAGACAACCAATCATAGATGTTCAAACAAACCTCCTTAATAAATTCAATGAAATGGCTAAATAAATTAAGGATATTAAGAAGACATCGGAAAAAAAAGAAAAAGAAAAAAAAAGATGATGACATCGGATGAGCACAAAGAAGAATTTGAAAGCATACATAGAAAAATAGCAAATCTATGGGAATGAAATGTGCAAAAAATGAAATTAAAAATACAGTGGAATCATATAATAGCAGATTTGAGGATGCTGAAGAAAGGATTGGTGAGCTTGAAGAAATGGCCTCTGAAAGTGAACCTATAAAAGAACGGATGAAAAAAAGATCAGAAAAACTTCAACAAGATCTCAGGGAACTAAAGGATCACAAGAGACGTGCAAACATACATGTCATGGGTGTCCCAGAAGGAGAAGAGAAGGGAAAAGGGACAGAAGGAATATTTGAAGAAATAATGGGTAGAAAATTTCCCAACCCTATTGAAGGACATAGATATCCATGTCCAAGAAGCACAATATACTCTCATCTGAAAAAATCTGAATAGACCAACTCCGAGGCACATACTAATCAGAATGTCAAATGCCAAAGACAGTGAGAGAATTCTGAGAGCAGCAAGAGAAAAGCAATGCATAACATATAAGGAATACCCAATAAGATTCAGTTCTGATTTCTCACCAGAAATCATGGAGGCAAGAAGACAGTGGTATGATATATTTAAGATACTGCAATAGAAAACTTCCAGCCAAGAGTCTTATATCCAGCAAGATTGTCTTTCAAAAATGAGGGCGAGTTTAGAATATTCACAGATAAACAGAAACTGAGAGTGTTTGTAAAAGAGACCTGCTTTGCAGAAAATACTAAAGGGTGTACTACAATCTGAAAAGAAAAGACAGGAGAGAGAGGCCTGGAAGAGAGTCTAGAAATGAAGATTATACGAATAAAAGCAACTAAAAGTTTCAAAAGAGTGGTGAAAATAAAATATGACAGATAAAATTCAAATATTCAGGAATAAACTTAACCAACGATGTAAAGCAATCATATTCAGAAAACTACAACTCATTGTTAAAAGAAATTAAAAAAAGACTTAAATAATTGGAAGAACATTCCATGCTCATGGATTGAAAGACTAAATATCATTAGAATGTCAATTCTACTCAAATTGTTATACTGATTAAATGCTAGCCAGATAAAAATTCCACCAGCATTTTTTTACATAAATGGAAAACATGATTTTCAAATTTATTTGGAAGGGTAAGGGAATCTGAATATCCAGAAACATTTTAAAATGGAAAAGCGAAGTTGGCGATCTCTCATGTCCGTACCTGAAGTCATATTACCTAGCTACAGTGTTAAAAACAGCATGGTACTGGCATAAAGACCCACACATAGACAAATTGAACCTAATTGATGGTTAAAAAACAGATCCTCACATCTATGGTCAAGTGATTTTTGACTAGCCTGTCAAACCCACCCAGCTCAGACAGAACAGTCCATTCAACAAATGGTGCAGAGAAAATGGGATATCCATAGCAAAAGAAGGAAAGAGGACCCCTATAAAAAAGTTAACTCAAAATGAGTCAAAACCTAAATATGAAAGCAAGAACCATAAAGCTTTTAGAAGAAAATGTAGGAAAATATCTTGAACACCTGGTGGTAGGTGGTGGATTCTTAAAGGAGATAAGAGGAGGACTGAGATGGACCACTGATATTTAATGTATGTACAAGTTTTAATTGGCTTGACTGTAAATCTGTGGAAATGTACAGAGTTGATAGTAACACATTATAGTGAGTAACAGCTGGTTTTAAATGGGGATGTGGCTGAAAATGGTAGTCTAGGGATATAAATGCCAATTGACAGAAAGCTAGAGAATAATCTAGGGACTGAATCGCACAGTAAACCCAGAGGTGGATGACAATAGTGGTTGATGGTACAGATGGAAGAGTGTCCTTTGTGAGCTAGAGCATACATATATCAGTATTGCAGGGTGGTGGGAATGTGGAGAAGCATGGGAAAAACACAACTGGAGTGACCTATGGAGGGTGGTTAACAGTAATAATGTAATATTTTTGCATCTATGCCAATGATGTGCTCTGTTGATAATTGGAAAATGTGGAAAATGTGTGCCAAATGTGTGTTGTGGAGGTGGTAATAATTGGGTGATATTATCTCATAGTAAGTAACAAATGTTCCACCACAGTGTGGTATGTTGATAAAGGGGTGTTGTTTGGGAATTCTGCACATGTGTATGATTCTTTTGTAAGTTTACAACTTCATAAAAATATATTAAAAAATAATAATAGCATGGGTTTGGGGAAAAATACACCAAATGTAAGATAAAGACTATAATTACTTGTAAGATTTTGACAATATTCTTTCATAATTTGTAACAAATGTCTCATGACAGTGCAAGGTGTTCGTGGAGGGTTGATGTATGGGACCCCTGTATGATGTTATGAATATTTGCTTTGTAAGTTCATAACTTTTACTATACATTTATTGTTTATGTATGTTCATGTATAAATGACATAAGCAATATTAATAATAATAGAGTGGGTTGAGGGAAAATACTTTGGTTAGTGTTACTATTTTGAGGATGTTCTTTAATCATTAGTTAAAAATGTTTCACAACAATGCAAAGTATTGGGGCCGGCTC
>PVKH010019414.1:0-14856 GCA_004027955.1 Chaetophractus vellerosus
TTCAGTTCGCGGGTAGCTGGCTGCGCTCCATCCGTGGGCGACCTGCCCTGCCCGTGGCGGCTCTTGCCATGTCTGTGGCAGCTTCTTGCCCTGCCCACGGCGGTTCCGGCCCGCCCATGGCAGCCTGCCATTCTCAAGGCGGTCTGCCCGCTAGGAGAGGTCCCCGGGAATCGAACCCGGGGCCTCCCATGTGGTATGCTGACGCCCTATCCACTGGGCTATCGAGCCGGCCCCTGTTGGGAGATTTTTAATGACAGGTTCAATCTCTTTAAGTGTGATTGGTTTGTTAAGTTCTTGTATTATAGTGTCAGTGTAGGTTGTGCTATTCTAGGAATTTGTCCACTTCATCTAGGTTGTCTAGTGTTTTGGCATATAGTTTCTTATAATATCCTCTTATGAGCTTTTTTATTTCTCTGGGGTCAGTGGTAACTTTCCCCCTTTCATTTCTGATTGTATTTATTTTCATCTTCTCTTTTTTTCTTTGTTAGTCTAGCTAGGGGGTTGTCAATTTTATTGATTTTTCTCAAAGAATCAGGTTTTGGTCTGTTGATTTTTCTCTATTGTTTTTGTTATTGTTCTCAATTTCAGTTATTTCTGCTCTAATCTTTATTGTTTCTTCCCTTCTGCTTGCTTTGAGATTGGTTTGCTGTTCTTCTTCTAGTTTCTCCAGTTCAGTTAGATCTTTGATTTTAGCTTTCTTCTTTTTTAATATAGGCATTTAGGGCTATAAATTTCCCTCTCAAGACTGCCTTCGCTGTATCCCATAAGTTTTGATACGTTGTGTTCTTGTTTTCATTTTTTTCAATATATTTACTGATTTCACTTGCAATTTCTTCTTTTACCCACTGATTATTTAGGAATGTGTTGTTTAGCCTCCACACATTTGTGAATTTTCCTCTTTCCTACTTATTTTTTATTTCGATTTCATTCCATCATGATCTGAGAAGGTGCTTTGTATAATTTCAATCTTTTTATATTTATTGAGAGCTGCATTGTGCCCTAACATGTGGTCTATCCTGGAGAAAGATCCTAGAGCACTTGAAAAGATTATATAACCCACTGAGTTTAGGTGCAGTGTTCTTTATATGTCTGTTAGGTCTAGCTCATTTATCATATTCTTCAAGTTCTCTGTTTCCTTGTTGATCTTCTGTCTAGTTGTTCTATCTAATGATGTGAGTGGGGTGTTGAAGTCTCCAACGATTACTGTAGAGATTTCTGTTTCTCCCTTCAGTTTTCCCAGGGTTTGTCTCATGTATTTGGGGGCACCCTGATTAGGTGCCTAGATATTTATGAATGTTATTATCTTCCTGGTAGATTGTCCCTTTTATTAATATATATTGGCCTTCTATATCTCTTATAACTTTTTTGTTATTAAAGTCTGGTTTGTCTGATATTAGTATAGCTACCCTGCTCTTTTTTGGTTACTGTTCACATAGAGTATCTTTTTCTAAGCTTTCATTTTCAGCCAGTTTGTTTCCCTGAGGCCAAGGTGAGTCTCTTTTAAGCAGCATATGGATAGCTCATGTTTGTTTTTTTTTTTTTATCCATTCTGTCAGCCTGTATCTTTTGATTGGGGAGTTTAATCCATTCACATTCAATGATATTACTGTAAAGGCATTATTTACTGCCACCATTTTATTTTTTGGTTTTCCTATGTCATATCATATCTTCATCTGTTGTTTTACTCTTTTGGTTATCCTTTCTGCTATTCTTTCTTCTGTACTCTCCTTCAAGCCTTTCTTTCCTGTCTTTTTCTTTTGGGTTCTAAGGTTTCCTTTAATATTTCCTGCAAATGTGGATTCTTTTTTATGAACTTTCTTATTTTCTGTTTGTTTGTGAATATTTTATACTCACCTTCATATTTGAAGGACGATTTTGTTGGATAAAGAATTCTCAGCTGCCAGATTTTCTCTTTCAGTTTCCTAATTGTATCATAGCACTGTGTCTTGCCTCCATGGTTTCTGATGAGAAAACTGTGCTAAGTCTTACTGGGCATCCCTTGTATGTGATGGTTTGCTTTTCCCTTGCTGCTCTCAGAATTTTCTCTTTATCTTTGGTATTTGATATTCTGAGTACTATGTCTTGGAGTTGGTCTATTCAGATTTATTCTGATTGGGGTACACTGTGGTTCTTGGATATGTAAACTGATTTCTTTCATGAGAGTTGGGAAATTTTCAGCTATTATTTCCTCACATACTCTTCCCTTTTCCCTCCTCCTGTCCTTCTGGAACTCCCATGACATGTATGTTGTTGTGTTTCATGTTGTCATTCAATTCCCTGAGTCCCTGCTCAATTTTTTCCATTCTTTTCTCTCTGTTCTTTTCTGTTTTCAATTTCAGCTCTTCTGTCTTCTGTATCATTTATTCTTTTTTCTCTTGTTTCGAATGCTGTTGTATGCCTGTAATGTGTTTTTGATCTCACCTATCGTGTCTTTGATTCTCATGAGCTCTGTTAATTTTCTATTTAGTTTTCAAATTCTTCTTTGTGTTCGCTCAATGTCTTCTTGATATCATTTATCTCTTTCACCATATTGTCTTTGAACTCATTAATTTGATTTTGGAAATTTGTGTGCGTCTCTTTAGTTGTCTCAAATCTTGCATTTCTTCTGGAGCTTTGATATATTCCTTTTCTTGGGCCATGTCCTCTATTTTATTAGTATGACTCATAATTTTTTCCTGATGTCTAGGCATCTGATTAGGATGGTGAGTTTTTACTCAGATGCTCAATTTCTCCCTCTCTTTAGGGGTTTAGTGGTGGGAGGCCATGTGTTAACTGCTGTTTGTTGATTCTTGGTTCAACCTGGGTCTTTAGGATTGTCCCTGTTAGTTGCTTAAAACTGGGCCTTGGACCCAGTAATGGGTTGCAGACATGCTTCCTAGGGCCTTGAGGGAGGGGAGCTATAAAGGCCAGAAAAAAGCCTCTGTTATTACTTTTAATTTCCTCATGTTTACTTTCTTCATCTGCCTGCAGATGGCATGCTTTGGCAGCCCTGTCCGTTCAATGTCTGCTCAGAGTGTGTTCGCTGCTTAGAGCCTTGTACTTCAAACTTTCTCAGAGACAGTTCTCCAGCCTTTGCTGGCAGCCACCTCTCTTTTCCTGGGTAGGAAACAATTCCACTCCCCTCTGTGTCCTCAAGAATCAGTCCCGGTTAGCAGATCTAGGAGACTGAGAGGGTCAGATCTCTTTAGGTCTGGATCTCTTTAGTCCCACGCTGGCTCCCAAGGCAAACTATGGTGCACCCCACCCCAGCCTGGAAGGGCTCATGGGACACAGCAGACCAAATCTGTGGGTCAAAAGCTGGGTCAACCTTAGGTTGTGTCCCTCTCTCTTCCCCTTCCTTGGAAGGTGGATCCCTGGGGCCCTCTTTGTCTGTAGCCACTGGCCCAGAGGACTGAGTATTCAAAAGTGTCTTTAGTGTGGAGGACGCTGCCAGCAGTAGCAGCTGCCCGTTTTAACTCACAGTTTTGCCATCGTGATTCTTTTCTTTTGTCCTTCTCGCTTCTGGAAGTGTCCAGCCTTCCTCTGGTGTCCTAAACCTTAGAAGATGTTTTCCCTGGCCATTTCTGCCTGTCCTCTAGCTATTTTTCTAGGAGAGAAGCGATCCCCATGCCTTTCTACTCTGCCATTTTCCTGTAAGTTCACATTGGCTAATTTCGATTTTTCTGCCTTTAAGTCCACTTCCTCTTTTCTTTGTAATCCCATTTGTCTTTTAAGTCTCTCTGGTAAGTTATTTCACATATATTTTTCAGTCTTAGAATTTCCATTTAGTTCTTTTTTTCTCATTTCCATTTTTATGCAGTGATTTCCTAGCTTTTCATTATTGTTAGTGTATTCTGTTTTACATAATTGAGGATAGTGATGATAGCTGCTTTAAAATCCTTGTCTCCTTTTTCTAACAAATGGGTGATCTTGGGGTCAGCTTAAGTTGATTTTCATTTCTTTTGAGAATATACTCCGTTTTTCTGGTTCTTCAATATGTTCGATAATTTTAGGCTATATTATGAACTTAATGAATGGTAAATTGTGAAGTTTCTGAATTCTGTTTTTTTTTTCCTCTGGTGATTATTTCATTTGTTTTGGCCAGCATTTATCTTAACTGGACTTGAACTGTAAACTCTGTTTGTTGGCCAGCATGTCTGGTCTCTGTTTGGAGACTCTGTGTCTTTAGCTTAATTACTTTCAATCTGTTATATGCATGTGTAGTTCTGGGTTCATTTAGAGATGTGGGCAGGCAATTTGGGGACTCTCTGCCTCATTCCCTTTCTGGATTTCTTCTCTCTCATAAGCAGCCATGTTTCTTTTTCCAGTTTCACTTTTCTGGTTCCCCAGGCCATAAAGTCCATGGTGTTTCCCCTGCTCCTTGTATACTGTGCCAGCTCTACTTGGCCCAAGGCTGAAAGCTATGAAAATGGCAACTCATTTTCTAAAACACCCCTTCTTCTTATTTAAATTAAAAAAAAATTTTTAATAGGCTCGGTCTATAATTTTCTCTACTCTTTTGCCAGTTTTGCTCCATTACTAAAATGTGATTCTTCTGGGGGTCTCTAATTTGTCTGGTTACTGTATACTGTATACTGTATACTGTATATAGTCCTGTGTACTATAGTAGTTGTTCAGTTTATAGTTTAATATAGTAGTTATTCTTTCCCTAGTAGTTCTTTGCTCAGCTTTGTAGAGTCTCCTCCTGTGCAGCTTAGTATTCTTTAATAGACCCAAGAAGATCCTTTGCAGAATTTTGGAGCTCGTTCTCTGTAGCTACCTTCTTCAGCATTGTGTTCTATCAATCTCAACCATCTCAGCCTTTCTAAAGTCTATTTTTGGACTTTAGGTACTTCACCTATCAAATATTGAGATGGATGTGTTAAAACCTTCCACCATATTGGTGGATTTATTTCCCCCATATAATTCCATTAGTTTTTGCTTTGTGTATTTTGAGGTTATGCAATTAGATGTGCATAAGTGTAGGATTATGATATCTTCTTGGTGAATTGGATCCTTATTTTGGTAATGCTTTTTGTTTTTGTCCTTCCTCCCTTCCTGCCTTGAAAATTTAGCTTACATAAATGTTATATAAAAAATATAGGGGATTCCCATATGCCCCCCTCCCACCCCCCCACACTTTCCCACATTAACAGCATCCTTCATTAGTGTGGTACATTTGTTACAATTTATGAACACATATCGAAGCATTGCCACTAACCGTGGATTATAGTTTACACTCTGTCCCATGCAATTTTGTAAGTTATGACAAAATATATAAAAGCATGTATCCATCATTACAATATCATGCAGGATAATTCCAATGTCCCAAAAATACTCCCATATTACATCTGTTTTTCCTTCTCCCTCCCCTCAGAAGCTTTGGTGGCTACTGCCTCCACATCAATGATAAAAGTTCTTCCATTGCTAGAATAACAATAAGTCTAAAGCAGAATAATAGTAAGTCTACTTTAGTCCATTGTTCATCCCAATCATGAGGATTTGGGGATGGTGATGCCCACTCTGCCTCTAATTGAGAGTGGGCTTAGATCCCATGGGGCAGATGGATGGAACTATCTTGCTTGCAGTTGCAGACTTTCTCTTTTCCTTGGGATGGGTGTTGTCATCATAATCACCTTGTTAGTTGTCCTGGGTGAGTGCAATGAACTGGAAAGTAGGTGCTGCAACTCTGTTGAGATTCAGGGCCCAACTGGCACATGGACAGACCAAAGATTTAAGTCTCTTAGACATACACCTATCAAGTATAGTACTAACTATAGGTTCAATTTTTTTTTTCTGATGTTACAATAGCTTTACCAGCTTTTCTTAAAGGTAGGTGTGTGTGTGTGTGTGTGTGTGTGTGTACAAACAGAACTTACCTATTTTTTAATTCATCTCTGTATCTTTATGGTAGGTATCCCTTATGGGGCAAAGGGTACATTTTGTGAATGAATTAATTACTAAAGTGTGTTAAATAATTGTATGAGTAAACCCAGTCTGTGCTAGGAACTGAAGAGAGACAAAGGAAATAATTCTCCAGGTGATATATTCAACAGATATTTGTTGGGCACATGTATATGCTAGGCACTGTTCTAGGTGCTTGTGATCTATAGCAGTGAACAAAAAATTAATCTGTTGTCACGAGCTTACAGTCTAATAAGGGGAAATGACAAGTAAGTAATTGAATGAGTGGTTTCTAATAGTGATAAATACTATGAAGAAATAAAACAAGGTAATATGATAGAGAATGTCTAGGGGACTTCTTTAGATAGGATAATTATGGAAAGCATTTCTGAATTTGTTGTAACTGATATAAAAGCTGAAGAATGAGAAAGAACATGGACATGTGGTCATCTGAGATAATAATGATCCCGACAATACTGCTAGATGAACTTGGTTTTTTCTAGAAACATAAAAGTTAGTGTTGTTATTGGAATAGGGTTGGCAAAAAAGGAGAATGTTTAGAAAAGGTAGGCAGGGGTTGATTGTGTTAACCTTCTAGACCATGGTAAGGAGATTGGCTTTTATTTTATTTACAATCAAAAAGCCTTTGGAGGGTTTTAGCGAAAAAGGAGAGTAAAACTTTTTACATTCTGTTTAGAACAAGTCACATTTGATTACCAATGACACTGTGACATTTGGGAGACACAATAACATGCTACAATTCTGTGACCAAAGGAAGATGTTGTTGGGAAAGTTTTCAAGAAACAAATGTCTTTAAAGAGGGATATGGAGCATAGTGTGAGAGTAGGGTTGATGAAGAATGAGAATAGGATTTTAAAGGAGAGCAGTCCAACAAAGCAGGCCTTTGTGTTCAGGCAGCATGGCTTTAGTGTAAAAACTTGCTCTAGAGAACAATACATAGGTAAGGGTTAAATTTTAAGACCCGCCAAAATAAGTGACAAAAGAAAGGAGATATAAAATAGCTGTCAAGGTCAAAGAATGCCTTGTGACTTCAGCTTTCTGGAAATTATCTTCAACAAAAGATTGGGGGACTAAAGCTAGATTAGTTTTAAGAGAGGGTGAAAGTTATATGAGTGGCTGATGAGAAAGCAAAGGGAAACTCAGAGATACAAAGATAGTGTGAAGTATATTTATATGCCTTACATTAGATGGATCAGGAGTTATCAACTTGATAAAGAAAAGCATATTACTACTTTAAATATTTTACATACCATAAGCAGTTTGTGCTCTTGTCAGTTTCTTAGAATTAAATTTTATTTCAGTAAAAGGAATGGGAATGATTTTTAGGATATTGATGGCCATATGTATTTGTCATTTCAAGAAAAAGGTATTTAATCAATGCTTTTAAAGATTGAGAAAAATTGATAAGTAAATTAAGAGGAATGATAGCAAGCACTTTATTCTTCATGTAATGACCTGAAATTTAAGCTATATATTGAATTTTTTAAAAAATTTACTTATATATTGAATTGATGCCTTAAAATCTATTTTGTTTCTTTGGCATGTTTTTCCCCATTCTTTTGTTTTCAGCCATTATGTGCCCTTATATAGTAGATGAGTATTGTAAACAGCACATAACTATTTCTGTTATTTTAAAACTCCATTCTCATTTTCTCTTTTTGCTACATTTACTGTGACTGTTGATATATTTTAATCTATTTCTACCATTTATTTAATGCTTTTAATTTATCCTACATTTATAAGATTTTTTCTTCCCTATATTTCCTGCCTTCTCTTGGCATTGAGGAGGTTTTCTTTTATTCTCTCTTCCCAACTGTATAGAAATAACATGTTCTAGTTCTGGTCCTTTAGTGTGAGTACTTTAAAAAAATTTTAATCTATGCTTGATGTCAATCTAAAGTTATCTAAACCCTCTTTTTAAACATTTTAAGGAAACTTAGACTACATTAACTATGAAGACCTTCTTCCTAACTTTTGTGCTGCTGTTATTCAATATTTAATTCCAGCTTTTACATTAGTTGTCCAAGACTGCATAATAAATTACCATAAATTTAGTGGCTTAAAGCAAACTCACTTATAATCTCCAGTTTCTATGGTTTAATATAGCTGGACCCTCTTCTCAGGGTCTCACAAGGCTGCAATCAAATTGTCAGCTGGGGCTGTGGTCTTATTTGAGGCTCAAGTAGGGAAGAATCTGTTCATAGAATTCAGTTCCCTGAGGCTTTAGTTTCTTGCTGACTTTTGGCCAGAGGCTGCTCTCAGTTACTTGCCACTTGGGCCTTTAAACTTGGTAACCCACTACATTGTAGTTTGGTTCTTCAAAGCCAGCAAGGGAGTGACTAGTTGGGTGCTACAATTTTAGGTAATTGCATATATGCTATCACTTTCCTATATTCTGTTGGTCAGAAGCAACTCACAGGTCCTGCCATGCACACTGGGAGAGGATCACACAAGGACAGGTCACCGGGTGGTGAAGATCATAGGAGCCAGTTTAGAATCTGTTTATTACACATCTTGTTTATATACTCCAAATGAGGTAATATTATTTTAATTGTTTTACTATTATTATTTTATAACCCTGAAACCAGGTCAATATGATCAGCTTTCTTTTTGTTTCTCTGTGCTAGTAGGTGGATCTTTTTCTATTTCACTTAGCGACTGAGTGGGTAGCCCCACAAACATCTTAACTTACGTAGGTTATCTCAGCTCTAGTTCCTATCCTTGTATGGGCCCAGGCTTCATCTCTTATTCCTGTGTGATCACTGAAACCCAACCTCTTATGGTACTGAGATGGGCAATTCACTGCGCTACCTCTTACCCTCCTTGGGGGCAGGTACCAGTGAACATGGGGATTTTCAATTTTCTCTCTTTTTTTCCCCCTCTGAGAATTACCTTCATTCTTTGGGGAGCTCAGCTATACATTTAATTTTAAATTAATTATTTATAATTTGTAATTATTTTTATTTAAAATTATATTTATTAAGTTTTATCTAGCCTGGGTATTTATAATGGGAGGATTTGGGGGTTGTCTGCCATATGCTTAATAGCTATTTATTTTCTTTTAGCTATAGCCTTATATATTTCAAAACTGGAAATACTATTTACTATATATAAGTATGTTACTTACAGATATATAAGATAAGAACTTCAGAAGATTAATATTGGCACTCATAGAGTATGATGTTGAAAGATAGCATATGAAGACTTTCACAATTGGGTCCTTTATGTCTCTTCCAGTGTAATCTCTTGCCTTTCTGAACACTTGTACTTTGTACTTCAGCAGTACAGTGCCACTTTTATTTCCCTGAACACAGACTATAGCTTCATGGCATCATGTGTTTGCATACATTATTCTTTCTGTCTGGAATGTCCTGCTTGATCCCTTTCATCTCTTTTTACTTGGCTTTATATTTTTTCCAAATCTGCTTTTTCTCTTTAGTATTTTAATTTTTATATTTTTAATTTCTAGTAGTTTTATTTGTTCCCTTTTCATATCTGCCTGGACAATTTTGATAATTTTTTTCTTCCTTGTTTTTTTTATTATTGTTGTTGCTTTCTCTGATTTTTAAAAACGTATTAAACATACTTATTGAATATTCTGCATCTAATAACTTAAGTGTCTTTCACCTTTGCTTTCTGAGTCTGTTGCTTGTTATTTTGCTGATTCTTGCTTACGGCCACGTATTTCCTCATGTATTCTTGTGGTTTTTGACTGAGAGTTCGTTTTTGGGGGATTTGGAAAATCTTTGAGGCCACTTTGGATCATAAAGTCTACGAGGGCAGGGACCTTATGGTCTTGTTCATTGCTGTATTCCAGGGCATGTTACAGGTTTTATAGTACATGAAGCTCTTAATAAAATATTGATTGAATTAATGAGTTATGTGCACACACTTTTCACATAATATAATTATTTATATACGTCTGTCTTCTCTACTATATTGATAATGACTCAAGTTAAATAACTTTTCAGCTCTAACTTTGTATCACCAGCATTTAGCACAGTGTCTGACAGTAAATTTTTAGGAAATGTTAAAAGAATCTGAATTGCTTGTTATATTCTGCCCATTGAAATCCATAGGATGTTAAATGAGACCTATTTTGCCTGGTTGTTATTTCAGAGACTGTTTGAAGAAAGTGAAGGATACTAGAGAAATGAATCAGTTCATATAACCAGTAGTACATCTTTCTCGTGATTGATTAAAACCCAGCCCTTTTCCAGACTGAACTCCAAAACCAGAACTTCAAGTCCAGTGTAACTTAAGGCGAATTATATCATCAACTTTTCAAATACTTATTGATTTTAAGGCATTGTGAGTATAAAAAAGTATTCAGCCAAGAAATATTTACTAAATACCTTCTTTATGCATATTATTTTGCAATGCCATGTGGTGGATTTTTTCTAATAGGTTAAATGCTAGCTAGGATATAAATGTAAAAATGTGAAAAGGTAAATAGTACAAATGATTAATAATTCTGTACAGCAATGAAAGAATTGTCTTAAGACAAACAGTATCAGTTCTTTAATCATTATCGATTACAGATAAATTAATTCTGTAGAGATTAAGGTGAGTCTGGTATAGTTGTCAAATGCTATAGTTTTCCGCTCTAATATTGATTGAAGTGATAAATGCACAACTCTGTAATTATACCAGATATCATTGATTGTACACTTTGGATGGATTGTATGCTTTATGAATATGTATTAATAAAATTGATTAAAAATTTTATGGTTTTCTTGCTTTTTTAACAGCTTTATTGAGATATAATTCACATACCATATAATATATCCATTTGAAGTGTACAACTCAATATGGTTTTTAGCATATTCACAGGTATGTGCAATAGTCAATTTTATAACATTTCATCACCTCAAAAAGAAACTCTGTGGCCTTTAGCTATCACCCCCCTACCCCCCATCTCTCTCCACTAACCAGCCCTAAGCAACTCCTCTGTCTCTATAGATTTACCTATTCAGGGCTTGCATAAGAATGGAATCATATAGTATGTGTTTTTTTGTGACTAGCTTCTTTCATTCAGCATGTTTTCAAGGCTCATCCATGTTATAGCATGTATGAGTCCTTCATTCCTTTTCATGGATGAAAATATTCCATTGTATGGACATTGCACATTTTGTTTATCCTTTCATCCATTGATGGACATTTGAGTTGTTTCTACATTTTGGCTGTTATGAGTAATGCTGCTACAATCATTTGTGTATGAGTTTTTATGTGGATATATGTTTCCGTTTCTCTTGAATATATAATTAGTTGTGGAATTTCTAGGTCTGGTAATTCTATGTTTAATCATTTGAGGAAATGTTAGATCTTTTCCAAAGCTGCTGTGCTGTTTTACATTCCCACCAGCAGTATATGAGAGTTCTGATTTCTCCACATTTTGCCAATACCTGTTATCTCACTTTTTTATTCTATCTAGTTGTCCCAGCAATATATTTGGAAAAGACTATTCTTTCCCCATTAGATTATCTTGCCACTCTTGTTGGAAATCAGTTGACCATAGATTTTCTGGACTCTCAATTCTGTTCCATTGATCTATATGTCTATCCTTGTAACAATTCCACACTCTTATTACCATTGCTTTGTAATAAGTTTTGAAATTGGGAAGTGTGCATCCTCCTGCTTTATTTTTATGCTTTTCCAAGATTGTTTTGCCTATTCTAAGTCCCTTGAAAGTCCATGTAAATTTTAGAATTAGCTTGTAAATTTCTACAGAGAAGTCAGCTGGGATTCTGATAGGGTTTACATTGAATCTGTAGGTCAGTTTGGGGAGCATTGTGACCTTAAGAATGGTTTTTTTTTTTAAAAAAAAAAAACAAGTTTATTGAGACATAGTCACATACCATACAGTCCTTCTAAAGTGTACATTCAATGGCTTCTGGTATAATCACAGAGATGTACATTCATCATCACAATCAATAGTAGAGCATTTTCATTGCTCCAAAAAGAAAAGCCCCTACCCCTAGCAGTCACCTTTCAATCCTTCTACCCTTCCCTTGCCATACACAACGGCTATTCTAATTCTGTCTCTATAAATTTATTTATATTTACACTTCGTATAGCTAGAAACAACAATAGGTAGTACTTTGTGTCTGGTTTCTTTCACTTAGCATAATTCTTTTTTTTTACAATTGATGGAAAAATATTAATATATTACTATTCCATACAGTCCATAGTTTGCTTTAGGTACATTTTTTGATCAAATAACACCCCATTATTAACATCTTGTAATATTACCATACATTTGTTCTGATCCATGGGAAAACATTTGTATATTTGTACTATTAATGCCACTTGTCCACAAGAGGGTTCACTATGCAGTACAGTCCCATGTTTCATCCTTTAGCTTTCCTTCTAGTGACATATTCAACCCTAAACTTTGATTCACTATCCTACCCATATATTAGTGCTGCTAGTTACATTCACTACAATGTGCTATGATCACCTCTATCCATTACCAAACATTTACAATCAACCCTATTAAAAATTCTGCACAAATTAAACATTGGCTCCCCATTTTCTATCCTCATTCTAATTTCTGGTGACCTGTATTCTAGCTATTAACTCCATGAGTTGCTCATTATATTTAGTCCATATTAGTGAGATCATGCAATATTTGTTCTTTTGTCTCTTATGTGCTTCACTCAACATAATGTCCTCAAGTTTCATCTATGTTGTCATATGCATCCAGACTTCCTTTCTTCTTATAGCTGAACATTATTCCATCGTATGTAGGTACCACACTTTGTTTATCAAATCATCAGTTGATGGACACTTGGGTTGTTTCCATCTTTGGGCAATTGTGAATAACGTTGCTGTGAACATTGGTGTACAAAAGTCACTTTACATCCCTGCTTTCAGTTCCTCTGAATATATTACTGGTGGTGGGGTTGCCAGATCATACAGCATTTCTATATTTAGCTTCCTGAGGAACCGCCAAACTGTCTTCCACAGAATCTGCACTATTCTACATTCCCACCAAACACTGAAGGAGTGTTCCTATTTTTCCACATCCTTTCCAAAACTTGTTTTCGGTTTTTTAAAAAATAGTGGTCATTTTATCAGATGTGAAATGATTTGCATTTTTCTAATAGCTACTGATGTTGAACATCTTTTCATGTGCTATTTAGCCATTTATATTTCCTTTTTGGAAAAATGTCTGCTCAAGTTTTTTGCCCATTTTAAAAATTGGTTTGCTGTCTTTTTATCATTGATTTGTATGATCTTTTTATATAATACGGAAATCAAACCTTTATTGGATATGTGGTTGCCAAAATATTTGCATTTCCCTAATAACTACTGATGTTGAACATCTTTTTATGTGCTATTTAGCCATTTGTGTTTCTTCTTTGGAAAAATGTCTATTAAAGTCTTTTGCCCATTTAAAAAATTGGTTTGCTGACTTTATCATTGAATTGTATGATCTCTATATAACATGGAAATCAAACCTTTATTGGATACTTGATTACCAAATATTTTCTTCCATTGAGTGGGCTGCCTTTTCACCTTCTTGACAAAGTAATTTGAAGCACAAGTGTTTAATTTTGAGGAGGACCCATTTGTCTATTTTATCTTTCATCGTTCATGCTTTGGAGGTAAGGTTTAAGAAACCACCTCTAACCATAAGATCTTGAAGATACTTCCATACATTTTCTTCTAGGAGTTTTATGGTTCTAGCTTTTATGTTTAGTTTTTGATCCATTTTGAGTTGATTTTTGTATAAAGTGTGAGATAGGAGCCCTCTCTCTTAATTTTTAAAATTTTATTTTTACTTTTTATTTTATTTTTAAAGTTTAAAAAATTATTTTACCTCTTTCTTTTGTGTATGGATGTTTAGTCCTTCCAGCACCATTTGTTGAAGAGACTGTTGTGACCAATCTAGGTGGAGATGGCAGCTTTGTCAAAAGTCAATTGACCATAGATGTGAGGGTCTATTTCTGAACTGCCAGTTAGATTCCATTGATCAGTATGTCTATCTTTATGCCAGTACCATGCTATTTTATCATTGTAGCTTTGTAGTATATTTTAAAGTTAGGAGATGTGAGTCCTCTAACTTCATTTTTCTTTTGAAGGACATTTTTGACTATTCAGGGCCCCTCACCCTTCCAAATAAATTTGATAATTTTCTTTTCCATTTCTGCAAGGTAGGCTGACGGAATTTTTATTGGAATTGTGTTAAATCTGTTAGTCAATTTGGGTAAAATTGACAACTTAATGATACTTAGTCTTCCAATCCATAATCATGTAATGTCCTTCCTTTTATTTAGGTCTTCTCTGACTTCTTTTAGGAATATTTTGAAGTTTCCTGAATACAAGTGCTTTGCATCCTTGGTTAAGTTTATTCCTAAATATTTGATTCTTTTAGTCCCTATTTTAAGTGGAATTTCATTTCAGTGCATTCGGTTATTTTCCTGTTCAGGCTTTTAAATTCTTTATGTTCACCTAGTGTCTTCTTAATATCCTTTATCTCTTTAGCCACATTTTCCTTCAGCTCCTCAAATTGATTCAGGAGATTTGTTTTGAACACCATTTATTAATTGTTTCAAATCCTGTGTCACATCTGATATTTTAATTTGTTTCTTTGGGCCAAATCTTCCTGTTTCTTAGTATGGGTTGTAATTTTTTGCTGATGTCTATGCATCTGATTATGATGATGGGTTACTCTGATGGTCAGTTGTTCTCTCTTGCCTAGGGTTTATTGTTGATTTGTCTTAAGAATATTGAGTCTTCTGATCTGTGAAATGGATAATTTTCTATATTTTGATCTTTACTTTCTTTGAACAATAGTTTGTAGTTATGTTTTTTTTAAACAATTTATTCAAGTATATCATTCATACATGAACATACATAAACTATAAGTGTTCAGTAAACATCGTGAACTTACAAAACAAACATGCATAACATCATACAGGGCTCCCACACATCACCCCCCCCCCC
>PVKH010019416.1:0-14994 GCA_004027955.1 Chaetophractus vellerosus
AAATATGGCAGGAACTTTAAAATGAGCATGATTTGGATGTTCAGAGGCATAAATGGAGACATAACTTCAAAGTTTAAACACAAAGTAATTACAGAGCAAAAACTGCAAAGAGCCTCCTGGTGGCCATGATGGGTTCCAGACAGGGGTGGGGGTGGGGGGTCATTGGCAGTCATGCTGCATCTCCAGGTAGCAGCAAGACCCCAGTTCCTCCCTGACCTGTATCGTATTGGCCCTGTGATGGCCCGCATTGCAAAGGACAGAGAGGACAGCTGTTCCTAGCTGTTGTGGGGGTGAACTGGGTCCCACAAAAACATATGTGAAGTCCTAACCCTGGGTCCCTGTAACTGTGGCCTTATTTGGAAATGGGGTCTTTGCCAATGCCACCAAATTAAGATTAGGTGCTACTAGATTAGGGTGGGCCCTAAATCCAATGACTGGTGTCCTTATATGAAGGGGAGAATAAAGAGAGGGAAGACAGCCACGTGAAGATGAAGGCTAGAGGTTGGAATGATGCATCTTGAAGCCAAGAATGCCAACTGCCCACAACCCCAGAAGCTAGGAAGAGGCAAGGAAGTATCCTTCCTTAGACCTTTTAGAGTGAGACTGGGGCAACACCTTAATCTCAGACTTCTGGCCACAGAACTGTAAGACAATAAACTTCTGTCATCTTAAGCCCCCCAGTTTGTGATACTTTGTTATGGCAGCCCCCAGAAGCTAAGGCACTAGCTAAGGTACCTTTTTACCTTCTGTCTGCCTTTCACCATAGTCCTGCCCTGCCCTGCATGTCCACCTTCAGCCATAGTCTGTACTCTACAACCTCTCTTCCACAGAGCTCACCATCCTCCTGTTCAGCTATTATCTTGGACAGCTCTTTCTCCTGAATGGGCTCCACTATTTCCCAGACCCTGAATCTTCCTCTTTCTTGGTTAATTCCTTCATTTCTGATGTGCCTCCTCACCACAATTAATGTATGATAAAATTTATGAATTCTTGCATGTTTAAAATACCACAAACTTGAATAATAGCTTGGCTGGATACAGAATTCTAGATTGAAAATGACTTCAACCCAGTAGCGTTGAGCACCCTAGCACCCAAATTGTGGTCCTTAACTACCATTTCCCACTAAAGGAACTGGGGCTCCTTAGAGAACTGGATTATTACAGGTTTGGGGGAGGGAAATTTGCAAGGTAAGCCTGGGACATCTTATCATACCAGAAACTAAGGAAGCTATCAAAGATTATTAGCAGAAAAAAAGAATTGAAAAAAATACAAAAAAGTAAAGTAAAACAGATTATTAGCAGTGCCAAAAGGGCGTAGGGTCCAAGTCAAAGATGGGACAATTTGAACATTAAGGAAGATAGAAACTACAATGGATTTAAATGATCCTCAAAAAATAAACCCTTTGAATACCTTTAAAAGATGCTAGAGAACCAGTTCATTATTTTGAAAACTGTTAGGTAAAGAAAAATAATCACACATTTATCCCATCTTTCCTATACAAACTGTACTTCAAGGAACCAAATAGTTGATAAGAGGAGGTTTCTATTTATTGAAGTAAGCCAGCTAATAATTGAGAAAGAAGTTATAGGATATCATCATTTAGCAATCCTTAGTGAATTGTTGGATCTAGGCAATAATCATCAGTGGTGACAATGTCACAAGGAGAGAGATATCCAACCATCCCTGAAGAAAGTACACACAACCATCAGTGCAGCTGATCTGGCAAAAAGGAAAAAAAAAGGGAACTTGAATTTGTTCAAGCCTATCAATTTTCAGAAAATGTGGGGAACAAGCAAATATGCTAATGACACCACAAGACTACAGTCAGCAAAATGCAAACTGTGGGAAACTAAGGACAAAGAACTTAGTTTCTCCAACAAATAAACTTTAAGGGGAAAAAAAGAGATGGCTAGAACTGACAGATTAAAAAAGACTTAAGAGAGATATCAACAAATTGCATTGTATGGACCTTATCTGGATTGTGAATCAGTCTGTTAAACACACACACACACACACACACACACACACATTTTTAAGACAATTAGGAAAATCTGAACATTGACTATTTGATTATATCAAGCAATTATGACAGTCATTTTAGACATGAAAATGGTGTTATGGTTTCTTTAAGAATCCTTACCTCTTAAAGATACAAACCCATAGTTAACAGATGAAATGATATGACAACTGGAATTTGTCTCAAAATAATCCAGGGACTGGGAGAGAGGGGAGTTGGCAGGGGTACCAGTGAAACCAATTTGGCCATGAATTGATAATTTCTGTAGATGGATTCAGAATGCTGTTCTTTCAAATTCTGTATATCTTTGAAATTGCTCATAATAAAAAGAAAATGAATTTCCCTAAGAAGGATGGAGGCATTACTCCAGTTCTGCTAATGAGAAGCCTGACACCTTGTTTCTCCACAGGTGACTAATTTCGTCCTCTCTTGAAGCTCTTAAAATTTCTCTTCATTGTTTTTGGAGTTTCATGAGAATGTGTCTAGGTGTGGCTCTTCATCCTACTCAGCATGCCATGGCCATCACCTCTGAGCAATTGTCTTCTATCACTTCTGTGAATTTCTTCCACCTCCATTTTCTTTTTCCTTTCCTTCTAGAATCAGCTGAGTATTGAGACTCTTGAATCAATCCTCTGCATCTCTCATTATTTCTGCCTCTTCCTTTTTACTTTATCTTTCTTTTGATTTGTTTTCCTTTTGGGCCATTTATGTTTAATTTCTAAGTTTTTTCTTGTTCTCAGAGTTTCCTTTTTCCTAACATCCCATTTTATTTTATACATATAATGTCTCTGTGAATCTCTGAAGATATTAATTTTTAACTCTCTGCAGTTCTCTTCTGTTTCCTGAATTAGCTCTGATTCTTCCTATATCATTTTCTTCTTATTTGGGCAGTTTGCTTTCATACAGCAGGCTTCCTTCAAATGTCCAGTGGTCCTCATTGACTGTCCTTGGTTGAGCAACAGAAAAGTTGCCTGGAAATGCATAAAGTGTGACAAATGGCACATCTCCCTTTGGGATGAGCAGACAGGCAGGGCATCATTCTGCTGAGTGTCCCCTAAGAGCCTAAATGGAGAGGGCTTTATTCTAGGGAGCCATATTGATTTCCTAGGGCTGCCATAACAAATTACCAAAACTTTGGTGGATTAAAACAACAGAAATTTATTGTCTCATGATTCTGGAAGGTAGAAGTCCAAACTCAAGGCATCAGCAAGGTTGGTTCCTTCTTGAGGTTCTGAAGGACGATCTGTCCCAGGCTTCTTTCCTGGCTTTGGGTGGTGGACAGCCATCCATGGTGTTTCTTGGTTTACAGACGCATCACTCCAATCTCTGCCATCATCACATGGCACCTTCCGCTCTGTGTCCAAATTCCCTCTCCTCTTCTAAGGACATAAGTCATTGGATTTAGGGCTCACTCTAATCCAATGTGGCCTTATATGAACTTAACTAATTTCATCTGCAAAGACCTAATTTCCAAATAAGATCACATTCTAAGATTCTGGACATGGATTTTGGAGGCACTATTCAATGCAGTGCAGGAGCTAACACCTGCATGTTAAATAAAAAGAAACCTGACTATGGAATTCTTTGACATTCCTCCTATGGAGAGTTGGGGTCTAGGTCTCCTTCCTTTGAATCTGCTTCCACCAATAGAGTACAGTGGAGGTGGCACGACATGACTTCTAAGGTGAGATCACAAAAGGCCACGCAGGGAAAGCTGAAGTGATTGGGCTCCTGTCTACCTTATAGGAGGTCCAGGTTTGGTTCCCGGGGCCTCCTGGTGAAAGGCAAGCTGGCCTCTGTGGTAAGCTGGCCCATGCAGAGTGCTGGCCTGAGTGGAGAGCTGGCGCAGCAAGATGACGCAACAAAAAGAGACACAGAAGAGAGATAAAAGGAGATGTGGCAGACCAGGGAGCTGAGGTGGTGCGAGAGATTCGGTGTCTCTCTCCACTCCAGAAGGTCCTAGAATCGGTTCCCAGTGCCGCCTAACGAGAAGACAAGCCAGACACAGAAGAACACACAGAGAGCAGACAGCGAGTGCAAAACAATGGAGGGGGGGGTGTGCGGAATAAATAAATAAATCTTTAGAAATAAAAATGAAAAAGGCCATGCAGCTTCCACCTTGATAGTGGAACAGTTGGTTCCCTGACCCTCCAAGTAACAACCCCTCTGAGGTCGCTGTCCTAATTTTTCCAGCTGTCAAGTCTTCACAGCTGAGCACCCTCTGAATCCCTGACCTACAGAATCCATGAGCTTATAAAAGAAAGGCTGTTAAGCCATGAAGTTTGGGGGTAGTTTGTAACAATGGACAAGAGACAGCTTCTAACCCCCTTTCCCCACCCTCCCCACACACACACACTCTGCAGCGGTTTTGTTGCACAAGCCCCTGTGTGTTCAACAGCCTGGTCTTTGCACAGCTGCCCTCTGGGCACAGCACCTTCGGCAATGCACCCAGGCACACTGGGACCACCCACCACACCATGCCTGTCGGTCAGGCTGGGTGACCCCCTCAGGGCCCCACACTTACCTGGAAAGGCAGGAAGGTGGGCATCTAATATCCACTTGACCTCGACTTTCATTATGAAAGCCCCCAGATACCCCATACTGGCCAGACCCCTATCGACTGCAAGCAACAGACACCCAGCACCAGCCAGCCTAAGAACATGTTGCTCGTGAGGGGCTTCAGGCACAGCTGTATCCAGGGACTTATGCAAGATCATAAGACTTCTCTCCCGGTGTATCTCACGCAGGTTCTCTCCACATAGCCCACATGCTGCCCATCGGCCTTGCAAAGGACATTCTACTAACTTAGCAAACCCGCCTCCCCTACAAGAAAGGTATCTTCCCCTACAATACTGAAGAAAATGTCAGGAATTACCTAATTGTTTTTTGTGGGCGACGCTGGGTAAGCCCCACCGAAACCAGGTGGAATAGTTTCCCCCCAAGAGACGGAGCCCACCCTTGTGTCCATAGACTCCAACTCCCAAAAGAGTTAAGCACACACTCTAGAGCCAGACTGCCTGAGCTTGAATCGTGGCAAAACCTTTGGAAGTTGACTTAGCTGCTCTGTGCCTGTTTCCTCATCTGCAGAACAGGAATAACAAGAATAGACTTGTGGTGCAGAGTAAATGAGTTAACTCACGGCGCCTGGGACCCAAGGCTGTAGCTGTGCGCACCTCCTCCCTCTCAGAGAGGGGACAAGAGGGGAAAGAGGACAAAAGGAAAGAAGGGCTGGCCGTGAGTTCCTGGGTCCCCAAAGGCAGCAGTCCAGCCAGGCCCAGCCCTGGAGAAAGAGGGGCTCTGGGCCTGGGGCAAGGTGGGCTGCCCGGGTCCTCCTGCTCACATGGGGTCCCGAGGTCTACCCCTGCCCCCTTCGATGGTGCAGTTCAGAGCTGCAGCCGGACAGAAGCTTTTCCTGCCGCGGGGCCCCAGCCCAGCTCCTGTCTTTGCCTTACTGAACCCTAGGAGAGCCCTTCCCAAAGTGGGGACGGGTCCCACTTAGAAGGGAATTTGGCAAGCTCCAGCTTAGAGGAATTCAACCTGGTCTTCACACTGCAGGTCTTGACTCATTGTGGATTGAGATCAGCATTTTAAAAAATTAAATCATTTTTAAAATGCAGTGAGAGCATGGGTTCATGAAGTATGTATGAACCCCATATGCACACTTGCACCAGCACACAAGTGTGTAAAACAGTTCTCACCGTGGATCACTGACCTAAGGTTTTGGAAGTCAGAGTTAGAGCGTCAGAATGTTTTAACAGCCTAGAGAGATTGAGAAGTGAAGGACTTTGCCTTTTATTGTTATGGAAATAATGAAAATGCTCTAATAATGAAGTGATGAACACACAACTATGTGATTATACCAAATACCATTGACTGTACACTTTGGACGAACTGTATGCTTTACTAATATGTATCAATAAAACTGATTTGTTAAAAAAAAACTTTTAACGGGCCTGGGCCCCAAGGACATGGCACTGCTCGCCAGAGGCACCTGCGGGTTTTGTCAATGAATGAATGAATGAATGAACATCAGGGAATGTGCCCTCCTGTTGGCACCTTATCTGATTCGGGGCCCTCTTGGAACCAGGGCTGGGGTTGTGGCAGAAAGCATGAGTCACAACCAAAGAAGTAGCAAGGGACCTTCACCTGCAAAGTCTCGCAGATGAAGAATCTGGACCTGGTGGGGATATTTTATATTCGCAGACACAGAAATACCTAAGCAAAGGTATTTCTAAAAAAAAAAAACAAAACAAACATTAACATGTTAAAAAGAGAAACATAGGCCATTCACAGCTCTGGGATCCTTGCAGACTGAAGTGACTCGCCTTGAACAAAGCAAAGATTAAAATGATCTGTCCCCCAGCTCTCTCTGCGCTGGGAATACCTGCTGAGTTAGCCTTTCTCGGTCTTAATTCAGCCACAGCCAAAATTTTAAGTGTGACCCAGCAACACTGCTTCTGGGACTTTATCTCACATGAACCGACTGCTGCACAAAGACCCAAGCTTCTCCGTTGCAGCATGGTTTGTGGTAGTGAAAGTCGGAAACTAAATGCCCGCGAGGGGTGGCTGCCCAGATGTGGACGGCTGGATGCAGCCTGACCGCGAACGCGGTAGCTCTCGCTCAGGGAGGAAACGACCGTGAGCTTTCGCTAAACGAAAAAATCAAGTAGCAAGGGACTGTGTAAAGCATGTTCCTGCTTTTACATTTTTTTGCACACATCAAAAAAAAATGTGTGCCCCCCCCCCTCCTTCCTGTACCCATAGGGGTGCCTGGCTATTGGCTGTAGTGTGACTCTAACTCGATGTGTTTTGGTACTGTCGGAATTTTTACAATTAGCGTGTATTTTTATAAATCAGGAAAAAAGTAAATGACAGGAACATAAAGCTTTATTTAATAAATATAACCAAAGATTTCAAAATACCTTATTCCATCTATAGCCAATTCAAGAAGGGGGAAAAAAAGTTAGAAAGGAAATGTCTGAAGAGTGAAAGAGTGGAAGGAAGGACTCAGGAAAGGAAGGCGGCTGGGGAAACCAAGCAGCAGGAAAACAACGCAGGAAATCCGATTCCCGCCTCCCGCCAGCCCCTGGGGCTTTTGTTTTTCCCTGGCAACGACGTGAGGAGCCTGACAGGCTTCTACAGAATCAAACTACAAGGGGCATCTACTTCTTTTTCTATGCCTGTCAGGGTTTACTTCCCCTAAAATTAAAATATATATTTGGCCGGACAATTGTAAGCTCTAACGGGGAATAAGTTAGTTTTTCAATAGACTTTGAGATCTTCAGAGCCATGTTTTAAAATGAGGCCTAACACCTGCTGCTCCACTCAAAAGCCGCCCCCCCCCCTGAATTGTAACACCTGGTTTCTCAGTTCTGATGCCTACAAGACACATGTGAAAATAAATTTACTTCATAGTTCATATTCTTCAAATACACTGATAAAGGAGAATCAGACCACACTGTGGGGATATCATGTGGTGAGAATAAAAAGCCAAATCAGCCTAAAGGAAGGTGTTTTGGGGCCCTGGGGTGCTTTGCCCTGCCTCTGGAGCAGGTGAGCCCTGGATAAACCCACAAGGGGTGGGGGCCTCTGAGGAAAGGTCTGTGGCCCAGACACTGTCTGGGCCACCGGGAAGGAGACCTAGCCCCTCCTCTTTGCCTAGGAAGGTTGGCCAAGACAATCCCAAAAGCCATGGTATCCCAAGACAGCTGTATGGCCTACAACCAGCAGATGGCCCCTAGTAAAACCTGGGGGACTCAGGCTGCATGGGACCAAAGCTGGTCTTGGGCCATCCTGGAAGCAGCCCTAGCTTCCTAGAAGAGGAACCCCTACAAAATGTTTGCCCAAATAAGAAGACAGGGCCTAAGGCCTTGTGGAGCCTCCCTGAGCACCGAGTAGCGACAACACGGAACGCAGTCAGAAGACTCGTTTCTCCACTCTTTATTAAAGCTAGGTTCTCCTGCCCACAGCCGCAGGGCAGGAGCAGCTGGGGCCCAGGAGGGGCGTGCCAGGAGGGGCAGCCCCCGTCCTCCCGGCCCACCTCCCCCTTGGCCGGTTCCGAGGGAGAGAAACTGGCCACCAACCAGAGCCGGGCGGTGCCCCAGGGCAGAGGGTATCGCCCACCACTCCAGACGCCTCCCCGGACCTGTGCCCTCCTCACACCCAGCCCCGCTAACTCTTACCACCACCACCCAGGCCCACTTCCCACCCACGACTCCCGTGCCTCCTACCCCGCCCCCAGCCCCCGGCTGCTGGCACTCAGCCCCCAAGGCCATGTCTACACTAAAACGGAAGGAACTAGGTCTAAAAGGAAATGCGGGCGCCCCAGAATCTCAGATTTCTGGCCCCAAAAGCACAAGGGCACGGTCTCGTCTGAGCCATGCCTCAGCTGCCCGTCCCCAACGGCCCGGCCCAGTGGGGGCCCGCCAGGCCTTGCATAGTCGGGTGCTCGGTGTCTGCGGCCGGGCCAAGGGCTCCGGCGCACACTCCCCAGGCGGGGCCCCACTCGGTGCCAACGGCCACTCCCGCTGCCCCCCTCCGCTGCCCGCCCCGGAAAAGGGTCCAAACTGAAACCCGACTTGCTTCTGGTGTAGAAGAGGGGCGGAAGCAGGGCTAAAGGGGGCCTGTGGAGGTGGCGGGCCCTAATTAGGGGATGTGCGGAGCGACCCCGCGACCCACCTCAGCCGCGTCTAGTCACTGAATCTAAAGCCGGCGGGGCTCGGCGCGCCTCTGCGGGGAGCGGCCTGAAAGCCAGCACCTGGGAGCGCGCCCTGCAGCCCCCCGAGGTCAGGGGGACGTGACCACCCAGCGCCCGCTGGCCTCGGGGCTCAAGTGGGCTTCACCTTCCCTCGGGGCCCCGTGGGCACCTGGGCCCATCCGCCCGGGCCACAAATTTGGTTTCTGGCTTTTTCTCCCTCTCGGATTCTTCAGGCCACACCACGGATGGAAATAAATATCCACAGTCGGTAGTCACCACACAAGCTCCCTCAGCCCCACCTCCAGCGTCCTGGGCTCCAGGCGCCCTCCCAGGCCGCCCCCCGCCCGCAAGGGCAAGGTGACCGCCAGCCCCGACCGCGCGGAGGCGCCTCCCTCGACGGCCCCACCCGCCCCGCGACGCGGCCCTCCCTCGCGGTAAACCCCGGCTGCAGCCTCACAAGCCGCCCCCGCCGCCCCGCCGCCGAACCCGGTACAATAAATAACGCCGCCTCCGCACGCCGCTCACCCCGCCGCGGGCTCCCCGGCCGGCCGACTCGCCGCCGGGCCCCGGGCACGCCCGCCCCCTCTCTAGGCCCGGGGCGGGAGAGAAGGCCGGGCACGGGGGCCAGGGGGCCGGGGCCGAGGGGAAGGCGCCGCAGACCCCCGAGGCCAGGGGGCAGAGGCCCCGGCCTGCGCCCGGGCCACCCTGGGGAGGGGCCGGTGGCCCCGCGGGCTGCGCCTCCGTCGGCCTCGGCACCCCGGGCCCTCACAGGATGGTCTCCTCGAGGGCGCCCGCAGGCCCCGGGAAGGCGGCCGACCGCTCGGAGCCGAAGCTCGTGCCGCCCGCGAACTCCAGCAGGGTGCTGCCGCGGTCCCCCGCCCCGGCGCCCGCACTCGGGCCCGCCGGCCCCGGGCCCTTGGCGGGCGCCTCGGCCTTGGGCGCGGGGGCCGCCGGCGCCGCCCCGGGCGCGCCGCGGTGCGTCTTCATGTGCGTGAGCAGGTGCGAGCTCTGCGAGAAGCGGCGGCCGCAGTTGGCGCAGGCGTAGGGCCGCTCGCCCGTGTGCGTGCGCTGGTGCGTCACCAGCACCGAGCGCTGCGAGAAGCGCTTGCCGCACTCGGGGCACGGGAAGGGCCGCTCGCCCGTGTGGCCGCGCCGGTGCTTGGCCAGGTTGGAGCGCTGCGCGAAGCCGCGGCCGCAGTCGGCGCAGCGGAAGGGCTTCTCGCCCGTGTGCGTGCGCCGGTGCCGCTTGAAGTCCGAGCTGTGGCCGAAGCCCTTGCCGCAGTCGGGGCAGCGGTGCGGCTTCTCCTCGGCGTGCGCCCACTGGTGCCGCGTCAGCGCCGCGCTCTGCCCGAAGCGGCGGCCGCACTCGCCGCACGCGTAGGGCCGCTCGCCCGTGTGCGCGCGCCCATGCGCCGTCAGGTGCGCGCGCCGGCTGAAGCCCGCGCCGCACACGCCGCACACGAAGGGCTTCTCACCCGTGTGGCCGCGCACGTGCGCCGCCAGGTGCGAGCCGCGGGCGAAGCGCGCGCCGCACTCTGGGCACGGGAAGGGCCGCTCGCCCGTGTGCGTGCGCCGGTGGCGCGCCAGGTGCGAGCCGTACACGAAGCTCTTGCCGCAGTCGGCGCAGCGGTGCGGCCGCTCGCCCGCGTGGTAGCGCTGGTGCTTGGCCAGCGCCGCGCGGCGCCCGAACGTCTTGCCGCAGTCGGAGCAGATCCACGGGCTCTCCTCCTCGGCCAGCGCGGCAGGCGCCGGCTCGGCCAGCAGCCCCCCGACGGCCGGCCCGAACGGGGGCCGCAGCCCGGCACCCCCGCCCCCCGCGCCGCCGAAGGGGTCGCAGGCCAGCCCCGCGCCCTCCACCAGGGAGAGAGGGCCCGGCAGCGGGCGCCCGTCGGCCGGCAAGCGCTCCGCGAAGTCCGGGAGGCCCAGGAGCGGGAAACTGTCGGGGTGGAGCCAAGCCTTGGGGTGCATGGGGAAGGGGAAGCCGAGCGGGTGGGAGGACGGGCCCTCGCCCTCGCCCAGGCCGTTCCCCAGCTCCAGGGGTCGCCGCGCCGGCTCGGGCTCCTCCTTGCGCGCGGGGCTGGGCGGCTCCTCGGCCGCCGCCTCGCCCGCCTCGCCCTCCAAGTCGACAGCGCCTGCCTCGGGTCCCTCGGGCTCCGCCTCGGCCTCCTCGGGCCCCGCCGTGTCGCTGGGCTCCCGCCGCGGGCCGTCGCCGCCGGGCTCCGCGCAGCCGCCGCCGCGCCGGTGGCGCTGGAAGTCGGCGCGCAGGCGGAAAGCTTGGCCGCAGTCGGGGCAGCAGTGCGGCCGGTCGGCGGTGTGCACCGCCTGGTGCCGCGCGAGCGCCGAGCTCTGGCTGAAGCTGCGGCCGCAGTGCGGGCACGGGTAGGGCCGCTCGCCCGTGTGCGTGCGCTGGTGCGTCACGAGGTAGGAGCGGCGGCCGAAGCCCGCGCCGCAGAAGGCGCAGCGGTAGGGCCGCTCGCCCGTGTGGATGCGCCGGTGCGTGACCAGGTGCGACTTGTAGACGAAGCGCTTGCCGCAGTCCGGGCACGGGAAGGGCTTCTCGCCGGTGTGCGTGCGCTGGTGGATGGCCAGGTGCGAGCGGTACACGAAGCCCTTGCCGCACTCGTCGCAGCCGAAGGGCTTGACCGCGGCGTGGTAGCGCTGGTGCTTGGCCAGCCGCGACCGGTGCGGGAACACTTTGCCGCACACGTCACAGGTGGTCTCGGGCCGGCCGGCTGGGGCGGCCACCGCGGCCGGGAACGCCCAGGGCGCCAGCAGGTTCGCGCCCGGGTCCCGGCCGGGCAGGAAGGGCTTCTCCTCGGAGCCTTCGGCCAGGACCCCGAAGCCGCCGGGGTCGGGCCCCCAGCCCTCTGGGGTCTGCGCCGAATCCGAGTCGTCGGGGCCCCACGTGCCAGGCACGTCACCCACGCCGTAGGCCGCCGACCACAGCCCGGGGGGCTCGTTCTCCTCCTCGGCCACCTCTGCCAGGAAGTCCTCGTCGTCGTCGTCCTCGTGGTCCTCCAGGTCGTCGGCCCAGAACCAGGCCCCTGCAGGGAGGGGGGCCGGGAGGGAGAAGTGAGGCGACGGCCTGACAGAGCCCCTTGAGGATCCTGCCCCCAGAAGCCGCGGCCTGGGCGGCTGCCACGCCCCGCCCCCAGCCTGCCCCCGTTGGGCATTTGTAGACCCCCGGAAGATGCGCGGGGGTGTCCTCCCTGCTTGGGCGGTCCTCCAACAGCCGCCTCAGACGCCTGCCTCCCGCGGGGCGAGGGCCCGCCCGCCCGAGGGCACTGCAAAGCGGGGACCCTGCTCGCGGCTCCCTGCCTGCTGGAGAGCCTCAAGGCCGCCGCCTCCTGGGCCCGAGGCAGGCGTCCCCCGGGGTCTTCCCCACCAGCCTCGGGCTGGCTAGCAGCCAGGGGTCTCCCTCCTGCTGTGGCAGCAGGCTCAGGAAAGGCAGCCCCGCGCGTGGTGGGCACCCAGAGGGGCCAGCAGGCGGGCGCACAGGCTGCCCTGCTAGGCAGCCCCCTGGGCCTGGCTTCTGATCCGCTGTGCGCGTGGGAACCAGCCCCAAGTCCACTAAGGCTGAGCTGTGAGCACCTTCCCATCACGCTGGCCAAGGCCCACCTGTTTCTCCCCTTCTGTCCCTCCATGGAGCTGCACCCCTGGACTCCAAGGGGGGCTGTGCAAGCAGCACAGAGCACATATGGAGAAGGCTGGTAGGCTTTCCTGCCTTCTTAACCGGGGTGCTGATGAGCCTGCCATCCCGCTGCCACCAGCAGGGAACCAACTAAGTCACCCAGGGGACATGGGGGGACATGGCCTGGGGCCACCGCAGGTGTTCCAAGGCATCGGCATACCTGGTCCGTGTGCACTCAGTGTCCACAGAGGCTGAGCATCTGCAAGGGTCCCCTCCCCCACCATCAAGGCCCTAGCTGCTGCCACCAGCCGGCTGGGGAGCCTGGACCCCCAAGTCTTGCCCTCACCAGGCTGCTCCCCGTCACATGGGCAGAGTGAAGGGAACCCAGTTGGACCCATAGGCATGATCTCAGCTGTCAGGACAAGTCTCAGATAAAAGGATGAGAAAATGGGTTTATTTTTTCCATGCTTTGCCATTTCAAGTTTCATATAATTAGCAATAGTATGCCAGTGTACTAAAATTAAGCTTTAAACTAAACATTTTCCTATTAGTAAAATGAGTTACTTCCAACTTCCCCAGAGCTGTGAAGGAATGATGGGAAGAGGCTGCCCTCTTGAGGGGTGACCCTCCCCAAATCAGGGATGGTCAGAGCAGCTCTGAGGGCAGGAGTTGTGGAGGGAGAACTGGGCTGAGGCATAGGTCAGCTGGGAGTCGCTGAGTCTCAAAAAGGATTTTACCTTCAGACTCTGATGAAAGTTGCTTGAGTAGTTTTGGAGACCCCTAAAACCAAGGGCAGGGGAATCCAAGTTGAGGAATTAGATTCCTTGTAGGGGGTGTCTGGGGCCAATAAGCATTTGCTGAATCAATGAGCCCAAGCCAGGTGGGTGCACTCCAGCTGGCAGCTCAGTCACCAAGAACGGGCGTGAGGGCCAGGTCCCAAACACCCACTCTGCATGCCTGCTCCCTGGCATCTGAGGGCAGCCCCTATCCTGAGACTTGGAAGACCTAGCCACCAGGGCCAGAGCTGGCACGGCAGCTTCTCCAGGAACTGGGACAAATGTGGGCAGCACCAAACGAGCTGGCAAGGCACGGAGGCAGCGCTGATTGCCCAGGTGTGACTCTACCCTGGACCGGGGCTCTCGGGCATTAGGGCCATCTCAGGGGCCCCGATGGGAACCCAGGGGAAGGCCAGCCTTGTTCCCTTTCCTTCTGCCCCAAGTGGCCCCAGGTCTGGAGGCTTGTCAGGGGGCTGCCGTGGGGAAGAGGCAGGGCTCCAGGCACTGGCTGGCTTGATACCCCCAGCTGGGGGTGGGCAGGTGCTCTGACAAGGAGCAGTGGGGGTGCTGGCATGACAGGGCATGGCCCAGAGGGTCATACCCGGCTGCCTCCAAGGGGGGAGGGGAGGAGGACTGGCCCCCGGGGGAGCTGGCACTGCAGCTCCCTGGGACATTTGTTTCTGGGGAGTCTGGCCTGGGGAGATAAGCTAGTGAGGCCTCCTGGAGGACGGTGAGGGACCACGAGGGGCATATGGATAGAGCGGGGCCCAGTCAGCTGTTTCTGGGGAGGGAGAACTCAAAAGCTCATGTCCTGAACTGGGGACAGTGGTGAGACCCTGGGTCAACACAGACTCCTGGGCCTCCGTGCTGGAGCAGATGCCAGGCAATTGCAGATGGGGTCAGAATGAGGAAGAGAACCGCAGCAGGCCAGCGGGGAGGGACAGCTTAAAACCCCCAGGAACAAGGGCTGTCGCCATTGACAGTCTTCCCCTTTTCCTCAACAAATGCCGTCGTGGGTCACGGCCGCCTTCTGCAGTGCCACTGCTAGGGCCGGTGGCCCTTCCTGGTCTCCCCTTCTACTCTAACAGGAATTGTTACATCTGGACTCAGCCCACAGTGCTCCAGCAAAGAAGAGCTTCTGCCACAGCTGTCCCTTCCTTCCGAGCCCCAAATCTGCTGTTCCACCTCCTTCCCTCCCTCAGCTTTCCCGTAAGTGTGTGGACTCCCTGGGTCTGTGCCCTGGTTTTACCTAATCCTACTTGGGCCTTTGGCAAGTCATTTAACCTCAGTTTCCCCACCTGTAAAATGGGTTTATAACAGCACCCACCTTGTGGGGCGGATGTCAGGATTAAATAAAGGCTGTGACACACCTGCAGCGGTGCTCTAGAAGCACTAGTACAGTGTCTTCAGAGTTGGGGCACCCCACAGTCATGTGTCACTGCAGATTCTCCCCCCGCGGTTTGTCCTGTGCTGTCCTCGCTCACAGCTGCTCAGGCTGCCCCTCCAATAGGCTGGTACCTTCCTTTCCTGCCGGCAGGCTTGCCACGGCCACACATCCCCACTAGACCAACTTTCTTTTCTCTCTGGTGCTGGCCCAAATCCCTAACCGCAGACAGGCCACCAACCAGCGCTGCCAAGAAGAGGACGCACGTCACCCCGAGACTGGGAGCTGTCAGCTTCGGCGACTCCCCCTCAGTATCCTGGACCCTCCAGCTTGGCGCCACTGGCTGCCTGTCCCACACGTGATTCTGAGGGACAAACGTGCTCCCAGGCCAGGGGACGCTGCCTGCCCTCCGCCCCCTCGTTTCCACGTGAGCCCCGATGCGGCCCCTCTCTGCCAGGCTGTAGGTCACTCCTCCCCGCTGCCCGCACC
>PVKH010019417.1:0-14841 GCA_004027955.1 Chaetophractus vellerosus
ATGTCATAATACTGATATTATCAGGCTTTGGAGTGAATTCAGAGGTTGGACTGATGAGATTTGGAAACACTTTTCAGATGAGGCAAGATTTCAACTGGGTCTAGAATATTGAGTAGGATGTTTTGAAGTGAAAAATCAAATGTCTCTCAAGACATATCAAATGTCACAAGAAAATTTGATATTCCTTTCAGATGGCCACAATTTCACCTTACTCTTTTCCTTCTTCCATAGTCCTTACAACACCATAAAACTTATAGTTTTCATGCTTTCCCTATCCTCTGATATCATTGTCCTCTCTCAGATTCTTCATTTTTTTCCAAGAATTACACAACTGACAATATTAAAGTTACCTGCAAAAAGGACACAGAACCTTAAAGTAAAGGTATGATGGTTTCACTGTGGAAATTTGGGAACTACTGAGTTTAAGGATTGAAGAAAGAAAATCATGACCATGATACTCTCCCTGTCCACACATCTGGAAGGTGATGATGGTCACTTGTAGAGAGAATTTCCAGTCTCTAAATGGCTGGTGGTAGAATAGTGAAGAAGTCTATTCTCTAACATAGGGGTCCCAGATTTCAAATATATCTATCAGTAAAATTTAAAAATTGGATAATGACCAAGATATTGCCAAATTTCTGTTTTGTCAGTTAAGAGCATCACACTACTTTCCAAAAATTAGCCTCAACTCTTCACATCACTCAATAAAAGAGAGAACATTATAAACCCAAATGTAAGAAGGGTAGTATTAAATAAAGAATAACATTTTACATTGATTTCATTTAACCTTATGTGAAACTTCTTATTTATCCACATTGGTGGGAAAAAAGTATCTTGTGGACTGACACTGAATTGGAGCCTGGCATTTGGGACATTTAGGAACTGTGGGGGGGAGTTGCATATGGGTACTCCTGGAATTTCTGTGTAACATTTATGTAATCAATGTATCCATATATATATATAATTAAAAAATAAAAATAAATAAATTTAAAATTAAAAAATTAAAAAATAAAAGCTTTGAGCAATTAATATCTTTCCCCCTTCCATGTATCTGCCAGGATGATCTACAGACCTCTGTTAATTTTCTAGCTAGAGAAACACATTTTTTCCCTATTCTCTACAGTCATTGTTCTCAAACATTAGCCTGATCAGAATAGCCTGTTGTACTTGTTTAAAAGCCATAGATCTTTAGGCCCGCTTTTGGACTGTTGCTACAGTAGTACTGGGATGGAGCCCAAGAAAGTGTATTTCTAATGATTTCCCTGCTGCTGCTGGTCCAAGTAACACACTGCCCTACATGACAAAGCCCAAACTGCTTATCATGCCAAAAATGGTGAAAGTTAAAGACCCCAAATGCAGTGGTTTACTTCCATAAATATTCAGAAACTTTTCTCCTCTGGTAGTCTGGAGATGGCATTCTGCTAGTGGGTGGCTCTGCCCCAGTCATTAAGGAACTCTCCTTCTATTCTACTGCCCCATTCACTCTCAGGGTTTTGTTCTCACCTGGGTGGCCAAGGCTGGGTACCCTCCACATCCACATTTCAGCCAACAAAGAAGTGTGAGGAAGGTAGGAGCATGCAGTTTCATCCTTAGGAAGATGGCCCAGAAGTGACACACACCGTGTGAAGTCTTTCCTTAATGATTTGCTCAAGTGTCTATTACTGCACTTACTATATTTTATAATTTTATCTTTATTCATCTTTGTTCCTGACTAGTATTGGGGCTTTTTAAGCTAATAGATTGTATTTTATTTATGGAACTTTATCTATATCTCTCTTCTTGTCATTTCTCTCTTTTTTCTACTTATTTACAAAATTAACACCTAATGCAATTCTTGATACATGGTGAACACCCAAGAAGTGCTTGTTGAATGAATTGCTTCAGCTCTGATGAGAAAGTCTGGTATGATTCCTTTACCTCTCTAGACTCTGAATTTTTTCCATCTTACTCATTAATTTGCTGAACACTTTCTTTCCATATTATTGTCTTTACTGCACTATTTACATCTTTGTTTCTTAAAGTGTAGATCAGAGGGTTAAGCCTGGGTGTCACAATTGTGTAAAAGAGAGTAAGGAACTTCACCTCATCTTGAGGTGCACTATTCTGTGGCTTCATGTACATGTAAATGACTGCTCCATAAAACATAGTTACAACTGTGAGGTGACATCCACATGTATTCAGAACTTTATGTCATTTTGCTGGTGACCTGAGCCACAAGACAGTTTGAGTGATAACTCTGTATGAGATAAGAATCAGTGATAGAGGTACTAGGAGAAAAATTACTCCAAGAGCAAAGAAAACAATCTCAATTACTTTTTAAAAAATATTTTATTTATTTGTTTAATAAATAAATTATTACATTTTAAAATAATTTATTAAATTATTAAATAAAATAATATTAAAGTCTGCTCTCTGTGTGTTCTTCTGTATCTGCTTATCTTCTCTTTAGGTGGCACCAGGAACTGATCCTGGGACCTTCCCGAGTAGAGAGAGCCTGTTCAATCTCTTGTGCAACCCTAGCTCCCTGGTCTGTTGTGTCTCTTACTGTCTCTCTTTTGTGTCTCTTTTTGTTGCATCAGCTTGCTGCACCAGCTGTCCATGTGGAACAACACTCCACTTGAACCAGCTGGCTGCATGGGAAAGCCAGTTTTTCACCAGGAGGCCTGGGGAGTCAAACCCTGGACCTCCTATATGGTAGATGGGAACCAAATCACTTGAGCCACATCTGCTTCCCTCAATTACTTTTGAATAGACATGAGCCATTTTGATCAAGCCTGGCATCTCACAGAAAAAATTATCCACCTCACAGGGACCACACCAGGCAGCTTTAAAGTCAAGGAACAAAGGATTAAAGCACTGCCAAGACCATCCAACCAGGGGGACAGCACCATCCTCTGGCATAGCTGGGAAAGCATCATGAGTGTGAACTGAAGAGGTTGTCAGACAGCAATAGGGATCATAGGACATTACAGCCAAGAGAAGAAATTCTGTGACTGCCAAGTCATGGGCAAAGAAAAATTGTAGCATGATCCTCCACAGGCAATAGATTTTTTTGGACCCCAGAGGTTTACTGGCATCTGCAGGATAATGCTGATTGTATACAGAGGTCCAAAAAAGAAAGATTGGATAAGAAGAAATACATGGGGGTATGAAGCTGGGTGTCCAGGTGAGACATGAGAATGATGGCTGTGTTTCCTATCAGAGTCACAATATAGAAGAGGAAAATAACCATGGAGATTATGAGCTCTAATCAGTGTGGATCAGAAAACCCTAGCAGGATGAAATCTGTCCCAGAACTTCTATTCTTTCCATTGCTTCTCATGAAAAGTTAGGAGATAATATCATGCTAAACAAAAACAGTGTCAGCCTTAGGCTGAACTGGAACATCTCTGAAGTTTGTCTTGGGCATCTAAACCTCGGTGATTTGCATGCTTTCTTCCATGGAGGGTATCCCTCTTTTTTCCAAGTACTCTTTGCCCATAGCTCTTGCAAATTTAATCATTTCCAAAGTGGTTCTAAAAATAACATGATAAATGCAATCAGACTAAATTGTAAAATACTGAAAAGACTTAATATGCTATATCAAATGCGGTTCTATGTATTTTGCTTAATAAAGCCATGAAACCAATAGTTTTAAGAGTAGGATGTATTTGGAGGTGTAGTTCCTTCTTGAGAATATGATATTAGCATCCCTGGATCCTGATAACTGATTATATATCTTGTATCAAAAGGAGCTCAAGTAAATTCTAAACTATATATATTCTTTGGATAAGCTCCACTATTTGGTAGGAAATCCACTTTGCAGGCTCACTTTCCAATGTCGGCCTCCAATCCTCGTAACTGCAATCACAATCATGCTCACCAACCCCCTTTCCTCCCCTTTCTCCTTCTCAACACTGAGTGGCACTGATGTTCCTTTATCATTCTTGGTGTTTCCTAAGACACTTTCTTTCTCCTGTATGTTTTTGCTGTCAGGAAATAACCACCTTTCTTATTATTAGCCTTTATTTACATGTACAGAGGTCATATGCTGCTTTGGATACCTTTAATGAATACTGTTTGCCTCCCCACCTCAACAGCTTCATCAATTTGATGCAGCTACACCTTAAACCAATCCCAGAACCATGTGTTCACATAGCAACATTGCTGTCAGCTTCTACTTACCTGGCCATCCAGTACAATTAGCAAGGAAGGCAATTCAACCAGAAGGCAGTTCATAAGACAATCAGTGAGTGAATTTTTCCCATGGAATTTACAATAGGAGTGGCTCTTCTGGTTTCTTTGGAGCTGTATAGGTAAAGTCATTACCTCATTTAAACTCTAAAATAATATAGATAAGGGGTAAAAATTAAACCAATCTTATTATTATTTCTGATATTGTAACATACCATCCAATAGATGGAATGGTTAATGACTGAATGATTTTTAAATTTTTTCAACCCAGATAATTTGTGACCCAGGGTACACTGCATTTATAGTCTCTTTGGTGCTAAGGAAAATAACTTGATTTGCTGAAGTTATAGTAAAATGTGGTGAAGACAAATTAACTGTAGTATATTTTTGTTGTAAGCATTTTAAGTAAAATATTATATTATAATTGTAAAGAAGGGTCTGTTATTACCTAGTAAAGTGAGATAGAGATGTGGTTTTATCAATACAAAAATGCAAATTGAATTGTGATCCACTTTTTATGTAGTAGGATTTTAGTTAAGTCAAATACTGCTTTTAAGTGCCCAGAATGCCTTGGATCAAATTCCAGAGTCACCACTTAGTAGCTCTGTCCTTGGCAGTTATTTAACCTGCTCATATCCAGGCTCTTTATGTGTTAGGTGAAGATAAAAATAGTCCTTTCTTCCAAGGGAGGTTGTGAAGATTAGTATTTGTGAAAGCACTTGGAACTGTTCTTGGTTCATACAGAATTCTAAAAATTATAAAGTGTGTCCATCTACCTGCAAATCATTAGTAGTCTGTCTACCCTTATTTCCTTCATTTTTCACTCTAGTGATTTTACCTTGATGATTTAGAACTAAAATGGAAGGTTTTATCTTAATTTTGAGTAATTAAAAAAAAACACAAACAAGCAAATGTATCTTAAAATACCTACTAACACAATGCACTCATTGAATTGATAAACCTTACTGTGGAGATGACTTTATATCCCCAAAGGCCTTGATTGAAAAATGTACTTGTCTTTTTCTGATCATTATTTTTGGCATAATGTTGGGAATTAAAAGGCCATCCAATTTTACAGTTGAAATGGTCCTCACAAGCCATGAATCCAGTCTCCAGCCTTGCATTGGAAATCTTTCCACAGAATATTCACACAACTCATATTTACATAAGTCCAGAGACAGAAAAGTCATTGCACATGAAGCAACCTGTTTCCTTTAATCAGTGACTTTTACTTACATTTTATATTGAGCTCAAAGATGCATCCTTTTAACATCCAGGCACAGCTTTCTTTTCTTTACTCTGGAAATAACACAGAGTAAATTTATTTTATTTGCCTTCACTAAAAAAAATTTTATCATAAAAAAATACATGTACTGAAAAAAAAAACAAAACTAAATGTATGGCTTAATGAGTTAAGGTGAATATTCTTGCAAGTACCACAGCTGCAGCTTTTCCTGGGCCCATCTCAGTCCAACCATTCCCTGCCCACAAAGATGCCACTGCCAGAGATTTCTAGTACTCCCCTCCCTGCAGTTTCTAAACATGTGGATCCCTAGGCCACATTGTTTAGTTTGGCTTATGAGAAAATTTGATTTGTCTTTTAAGTCTCTTTTAATATTATAATCTATTAACAAATATACTCTTAGAATTTCCTTCCCAGACTGCATTGTGTTGTTAACTGTCCCCAACACTCATAAGCTTTAATTTGTAGGCTTATCTGGTTGCTATATATTGGACTCATAATGGTTTATCAAATGTCTCCATTTAGTGGGATCAGAAGTGAACACAAGATTCCAGGTGTTCTCCATTACTGAGAAAAAAACAGTGCACATCTAGAATCTGTGCCCATTTTCTTAAATATACTTTAGACATTGTTAGCAGTGAAACACATAACTGGCTCAATTTTAGCTTTTCATCACATAAGGCCCCAGATGTTTTTTGTTAGAAATGTTTCCATGGAATTATTTTCTATGTGATTTACCATTACAAACCCAAATATAAGACTTTTCATTTACACTTTTAAAATTTTTTTCAAAGTGATTGTTTCTTAAATTTAGATATTATTTACATTTTAATATAAAATGAATATGACATAAAAATGAAATTTAGAGCACTGGACCTGAAGACATAGAAGGATTTAAAAAAGGCATGGGCATGCTACATTTTAATTGAAACTCCTTTCTTCACTTCCATGGCATAGACTTCAGTCCCCAATAATATAGTGTTTTTTGTATTTTATTTTCCTCAGCAAAATGTATTACAAGTGAACCTAAACTTATTTAATTGTAATTGGAATGTACATAATGGCAATGAGAGAAAATTAGTAACATTAAATCTCACTGCTATATAGAATTTTGTAAAAGATAAAAATATCTAAAATGAATCTCTTACTAATTATAAACAAGAGGTACATGGCTGTAGCTGTACAATGTCCAAGCAGAAAAAGATGATATAAAAATAGTTAAGACCCCAGACTCTGGAATCAGATCAGCTCTGATTTTATTATAGCCACTTCCTCATTGTATGAACTTGGAATCTAATTAGCTTCTTTAATTCTCAGTTTCCTCATCTGTAAAATCCTTATTCCACTAGCATCTGCTTCATAGTACTGTTGTGAGGATTAAATGTAAAATATTTAGTATGATGCTTGGTGCATTGATTGCATGAAGTAACTTCAAAATGCATTGACAGTTCAGGTTGAAATTGAATATCATCCTCACTCCTGAGATGGCATTACAATATTAATGTTTATTTATGTCTCACATACCTTTAAGGCATTTCCCTTCATATTAGCCTGAAGTCTAGTGTATCTATGATTTCTGATTTCAACCCCTTTTCTTCTGTTGGTGATAGCACAGAAAACTTACCAGTAGCCAAAAAGGTGATAGTATGTTTACATTTTCACCAGAGAAAAAAAATCACAGGTGTCATGCTTTCATGTGGTCCAAATGTACATTTTTCCCCATTATGACAGTCCTTCATTTCTTTGATAATTCAGAAAAAATTCTTCTTGGGCACATTACTAAGTCTGAAAAATTGGATTAGCCACCAGTTTCTTATACTGATACCATCACCACATGCACATTTCAATGCAACCCCTGAGCTAAGATGTAACAGAAGTCAATACTTAATGTGGTTGTGGGAGAAAAACTAGATGTAGGACTGGTGGAAGAGTTTATGGATTAAGTTTTGTTAAATGTTTGTTTTCCTTTCATGTATATTCTTACTAGACTTGTCTATAGGTTGATTTTTGCCTAATTAAGTGGAGACAGCACCACTTTGGTCAATGTGTCTTTTAAGAATCATTAACACATAACAGGGAAGCATTTATGTACAACTCTAAAGGCTAACTATGTTGAGGTGGCTTAGACTTTGGGGACTGGTGATTAGCAAACCCCTGACTATGTCAGGAGCATATGCAAATTGCAGATTTATGACACATTGCCTTGAGACATTAGGCTTCATCTTTTCCTTTTAAATTTCTTCATTAGGTTTTTGTTGAAAATTAATCTAAGACATGAATTTAATAATTCATGTATTAAACTTATTGAAACAAGAAGATTTAAAGTAAACCATATCAATGGAAATTAATGTGTTTACTTGAAATTTGTTTTATTCAATGGATAAGTTAGTGAAACTGGAGAAAAACTAGGTATTGTGTCCACAATACAAAAATATTGGATTAAAAATTACAGACCTTGGGGTAAGTAAAGTAACAACTTCTGAGGTTTGTATGGTTTCATATTATTACTGACATATCTAATTCCTCATCTCTGTAAACCCCACAAACAGCTTCTCCCAATTTTTCTTTTGCATTGCTGTCTCTTTTTATCATGTATTTATAAGAGTTCTTTACACTTGATTTTAATACTAGAATCATTACATGCCCCACAAATAAATATTTTCTTTCAGTTTGTTGCTTGGCTTTTTACTTTTTAAAATGTATCTCTCAAGGAATGGATATAGCCCAAGTAATTGAGCACCTGTTTCCCATGTATGAGGTCCTGGGTTCAATCCCTCATATCTCCTAAAAAATTATATTTATATAAATATATATTAAAATATAGATATATATACTATAAAATGTATTTTTGATGGGCACAAGTTCTCAATTTTAATGAAGAAGGATTTATTTATATCAAGGTTACAAGTTTACAAGACATCATTCCCAAACTTGTAACCTTGATATAAAGATAGTGGGTGCCAGGGGTTCAGAAAGGGAAGGGGGTTGAATAGGTTGAAAAGGGCATATTTGGGTTGGGAAGATGCTTCTTTATAATACTACAATGATGGACGCATGACATTATGCATTGTCAAGGCCTATGGAACTGTACAGCACAAACTGTAAAACATAATGTAAACTCTAGACCATGGTTAGCAGCAATGCTTCAATATTGCTTCATCAACTGTAACAAATGTACCACATTAATCTAAGATGTCAGTAATTGGGGAAACTGTGAGTATGTGTGTGTTTGGGTTATAGGGGAATTCTCTATCCTTTTGGTGTAATTTGTCTTTAAATGTAAATCAAACTTCTCTAAAAATAAAGTAAAAAAAAAAAAGGAAAAAAGAAATCTTTCCTTATTCCAGGTCAGAAAGATATTCACCTATAGTTTTCCTTAAATGTCTTAAAGTTATATCCTTAATCAATCTGCTGTTAATTTATGTTTGTGGTGGAGGAAATGGATCCAAATTTTTGGCAAAAGGAAACAATAATCCAGATTATTTAGTGAAATAATATTTTCTTTCTCCAGTAATGCCATGATACCTCTTTCATATACCAATGTTCTTTGTCTGTGTGTGTGTGTGTGGATGCCTGTATGTGAGTGTGAGCATGTGGTGTTTCTGGGCCTTTTATTCTGTGCCATTGCTGAATTTATTTCCTACATCAGTTCCATGCTGTGTCAATTATTACATATTTATGATGAGTCCTGATAACATGTAGAACAGGACCCTCAACAGTCCTCTTTAGAAGTATCTTGGCCATTCTTAACCATTTGCTATTCCATTGCATTTTAGAAGCACCACACCAAGTTTTACAAAAAGAAGTAAATCTATATATTTTGAAGTTGGATTAGCTCCATAGATCAGCTTAAAGAGAAGTGATATTTTTATCACTTTAAATATTCCTACCCTTATACATGATCTATTACTTCATTCGTTGAGGCCATCTTTACTATCTTTTTCTATTTTCTATATAAAGGTCTTGCACATTTCTTTTAGGATTTCTTTCTAAGCTAGAGTTTTTGTTGCTATTATAAATCTTTTTTTTTCTTAAAATAGGGAATTGCATTCTCTTATTGTTGCTGATGTATAAAAATGCAACAGACTTTAACCATTTTGCTAAACTCATCATTTCTAATAACATGTCTATAGATTCTTTTGTGTTTTCTACATATACAATCATATAAACACTGAATTATAATACTTTCATTTTTTTCTTTTCAGTTTTAAAGGCTTCAATTTCACTTTCTTATTGATTGTTCTTGGCTTGTAAAACTTGCACACTGTTGAATATAAGTTACCATTTTGGACATCTGCTTCCAATATTTTCCTATTTAGGATCATATGTAATGTAGATTTTTAAAAAGATAGATCTTAATTGGTTAAAGATATTCCCTTTTATTTCTAGTTTGAGATAAAAACAATCATCTTTGCATTCCTGAGATCAACACACCTTAGTCATAATGGATTAACATTTTCATGCAATGTTGTGTTTAGTTTGCTAATATCTTTTCTGGGATGCTCTCTCCCTCTATTTTTCTATCTATCATCTATCTATTTATCTATCTATAATCTATCTATCTATCTATCTATCTATCTATCTATATATCTATCATCTATCTATCATCTATCACCCATACTCTAACCTATCATCTCTCTATCACCTTTGTCATCATGGTCATCATCACCACCACCATCATCATCAGTCTTATCTATCCTTTGTGAAATATCTCTGTAATTGCCTTCCTCATGCAGTTCTTGTCAGGTTATAATAACAAAGTTATATTGTCTTTGGAGGAACTGTGGTTTATTTGGTCTTTTCTAATCATTACAAGAGTTTGAATGACAGTGGTTTTCTATCCTTTTCTGAAAATCTATTGTATACACAAACAAATTGAAAAGGAGGACTCAAACAGATACTTGTACTCCAATGTTTCTAGCAGCATTATTCACAATAATCAAAAGGTGGAAGCAACCAAAATGTGGTATATAACCACAATGGAATATTATTCACCTGTTAAGAAGGAATGAAGCTCTGAAATATGCTGGAGCAGGGATAACTTTGAAAACAGTACGTTGAGTGAAATAAGCAATGCATATAAGGACAAGTAGAGCAGAATTTCACTTATATCTAGAAATAGCAAATTCATAGATAGCAAAAGTAGATTAGAACTTGCAAAAGGATGGAGGGAGGGGAAAGGGAAACTGTTGCTTGTGGGTATAGAGTATAAAGTTTGGAAAATTTAAAATAATAAACAAATATTTTAAACATATAGGAAACTTAAACAGCAAAAGAAACCTTGAGGTTGTTGACATTTTAGCTATAGAAGCCTGCTGACATCCCTAGGAGCAGATGTTGCAGAGCTGAGCCCCAAAGCAGCACTCTCCTCCTGGCTGCAGCTGGTGGCTCTGGAGCACTGCAGAGTGAGTGTTTCCAAGGTGATGCCAGACTCTGAAGAGGCATAACAAAGTGGGCTTTAGGATACCACAGAAAGTTTGAGAGTGGAGTGAACTGCTGCTTCAAGGTTAGTTCCAATACTGGGTAATGCTCATGGAGCAATAAGCAAAAATACACAAGCAAGTCTCATTTTGCATTCTCCTGTCTTCTTATACCTCTTCCTGATCTTCATTGATAGAACCTAGCTGGAAGCCATTTTGCTGAGAAAAAAAATGTACTTTTAGATGGCTAAACTTTGAATCTGAGAGCAGAATGTAGAAGGGCAGAGCTAGTGTTGAAAGTTAAATATCCAGCACAGTCCACATCTTTGCTTACTGATGCATTTCAAATTATTTTTTGTGTATGGTATGAGGTAGAAGTTGAGCTTCAATTTTTTCCATCTGGATATCTAACTCTTCCAGCACCATTTATGGAAAATATTATCTATTCCTTCTCCAATTATCTTGGCATCTTTGTAAAAAAGCAGTTGGCCTTAAATATGTGGGTCTATTTCTGTAGTCTTTTCTTCTCTGTTGACCTATTTGTCTATCCTTAGCCCAATAATGCACTACCTTGACTACTGCAGTTTTACAGTAAACCTGGGAATCAGGTTATGCAATTCCTATAAATTCATTCTTCTGTTTCATGACTGTTTGAATAGTCTAGGTAATTGAGCTTGCATATCACTGTTAGAATCTGCTTGATAATTTCTTAAAAATTTTTGGTTGGCATATAAATTTCCTATTGATGCTGTAACAAATTACCACAAATTTAATGGTTTAAAACACCCACAATTTATTAACTTACGTTCCTGGAGCTCAAAATTTCAAAATGGAAGTCACTGGGCTACTATGGAGGTATCAGCAGGGTTGCTTTCCTTCCTGAAAGCTCTAGGGAAATGCAGTGGATTAAAATAATGTGTGGGCTTTGTGTTGGCTCAAAGCCTCCATGCCCAGATTCTGTTGTCAGGTCCCTTGGTGACCACCCATGACACCTGCTAATGCAAGGAAATGCCTACTCCCTTGCCATTCTCCTTCTACCTGGGGCTGTGCCCCTACAAAAGTCAACATGCTCCACAATCCCACACTTACAGATCCACCCAGGCCTTATGAAGGCATAGTCCCACCCTGCTGCAATCTTGCCTGCTTGAGACAAAGTTCCTGGTACTTCCCCAGTGGCCTGTGATGCATGCTACTCCTCTCTGTTCTGGGGCCTGTGACCTTTAAACTGTTCACCTTGCAGTCCATGGCCTGTAAGACGTGCTGCTCCATTTGGACTAGAACCTGTGAGTATTATGCTTTTCACCATACAACCTTGTGGCTTAACCTTGATGTACTTGGAATCCATATAAAGATCCTAACAGCACAAGGACAATTGCTTTTCCATTTCCAGTACCTCTAGGCTCCACGTTCCATTTTCACAAGAATGGCTGGTTGAATCTTCCTCATATGGCATCACTCTGACATGGACTCCCTTTCCCATCTTTTAAGGTAATTGAGTTTACATTACATTGGCCCACTCTGGTAATTCAGGATGGCATCCTTATCTTAAGGTTATCTGATTAACATCTTCAATTGCCCACTGCCATGGAACATAACTGTGGTGGTTTGAAGCTGTATATACCCCAGAAAAATGTTTTCTTAAATCTAGTCTGTTCCTGCAGGTGTGAATGCACTGTATGTAGGACATTCAGATGAGGCTACTTCAGTTAAGGTATGGCCTACCTCAATCAGGATGGGTCTTAATTCTGTTATTAGAGTGCTTTTTATTAAATTAAATTCAGACAAAGAGAAAGGAAGGCACAGGGAGGATGTTAAAGTACTATTTTTAGAATGTCAGTCTTGGATTTTGTAATCTAATTGTCCTCTTCTTAAATGTTTCTTTGATGAAATATGTCTTAATAAGAAAGTGTGTATTTTCTCTGCAATCGACCCTATTATTATTTTTTAAATATATTTTTATGACAGAAGTTGTAAACTTACAAAACAATCATGCACATGTGCAGGATTCCCAAACAACACCCCTCTATCAATACACCATACTGTGGTGGGAAATTTGTTAAAGATTATGAAGTACATGAAATGTAACATAAGGACTATAGCTAATAGTAAGATTTTGACAATATTCTTTCACAATTTGTAACAAATGTCTCACAACAATGCAATTGTTTTTGGTGGGTTGATGTATGGGACCCCTGAAAGATGTTCTGCATGTTTGATTTGTAAGTTCACAACTTTTACTATACACTTACTGTTTATGTATTTTCATTTATAAAGTATATAAAAATAAAAAAAATAATAGGGTGAGTTGGGGAAAATACTTTGGTTAGTAGTAATATTTGGAGGATGCTCTTTAATCATTTGCTAAAAATGTTTTAAAACAATGCAAAGTATTGTTGGTAGGTTGAGGTATGAGAGCCCTGTATGATGTTATGTATGCTTGTTTTGTAAGTTCACAACTATTACTATACACTTATTGTTTATGTATATTTGTGTATGAGTGATATACATCAATAAATTTTAAAAAAAGAAAAAAAGAAAGTGTGTAAAATCTCATTGTTATATGCCCAGTAATAAAAATGGAAAGCAACTGATAACAAAATCTTTGTTCATTTGATAGTTGAAAAATTATCTTATTAGTCATAGTTTTCATTCCTTTGATTCCAGTGGTGCTAAACATTTGTTTGATTTAGCTATTTTTATTTGCTTCTCTGGTTTGCATATTTAATATATTTGTTCATTTTTCCCATTGGATCCACCATTGGATGTTTTAGATTTTTCTTTTTGATTTTTATAAAATGATTTTGTCTGTTATAGCTGGAGTAAATTTTTGCAAGTTAGGATTTAAAAAGATGTTTATGGTGGCTTTTGACCAACACAAGTGTTTCTATTAATTTTATGCTGCACTATAATATTACCTTTGTGATTTTTCTCATTGCTCCATTGCTTAGAAAAGACTTCCATTTGCAAAATAAACATGAACATGCACATTTACTTCATTATTTGTGTATTAAATTTTATTCATTGAAAACTTCCATTTGATATTTATATAAACATATATTTTGGGTAATTAGATATAACTTCACATATATTTCTAGACATTTCATCAATCTTCCCATGATGTTTGTCAAATAGTCCTTTAATACTCATTAATTTGCAATGCCACTCTTTTCATGGCTATTATTCTCAGGGAAAATGATCTGGGTCTGTTCTGGAGCTTTCCATTTCCTTTTTTTAAAATACATTTTTTATTGAAGTATATCATTCATACATGAACATTCATAAACAATAAATGGATAGTAAAGCTTATGAACTTACAAAATATACTTCATACAGGGGTTTCATATATCACCCCTCCACCAACACTTTGCATGGTTGTGAAACATTTCTTACAAACTATGCAAAAGCATCATCAAAATATTACTACCAACTACAGTCCCTATCTTTCATTTGGTGTATTTTCTCCCAACCCACCCTATTTTTCAAAAATATATATTTATTACAGGAGTCTCTCTGTAGGTAACTCTTAGGCACCCTACAACACTAGTCTAAGTTGCAAATTCAGAAGGAAAAGGTTCATAAGTATAGTCATCAATATCAAAGGTCCATCAATGGACCATCCTTCTTCACTTGTCATTGACCCTGTACTTTGATGTTTGCTGCTGTTCCATTAGAGAATGTGGCCAAGTTCCCCAGGCTGGGGAATCAATAATCTTTCAGTTGTTATGTAATCTTTACCTGCTGTGGCAATGCTCCATGAATATTTGAACATATTTATATGTCTTCTTTAAATAATGATTTTATTTCTTCTTAACTATTACCTTATTTTTGAGGGGCAGAGGTGTATATATCTTCCAGCCAATGTTAAACAACAGCAGGTGTTGCAGGGTCACATGGCAAGTCTATATTCAACTTCTTTTGGAATGCCACACAGTCCTCCACAGTGGCTGTACCATTCTGCATTCCCACCAACAGTGAACAAGTGTTCCTATCTCTCCACATTGTACC
>PVKH010019418.1:0-14869 GCA_004027955.1 Chaetophractus vellerosus
TTTTTTATTTCCCTCCCCCTCCTTGTTTTTGCACTCACTATTTTGCTCTCTGTGTCCATTCACTGTGTGCCCTCTGTGTCTGCTTGTCTTCTCTTCTTATCTTCTCTTTTGGGAGGCAGCAGGAACCGATCCTGGGACCTCTGATGTGGGAGAGAGGCACTCAATCACTTGAGCCACCTCAGCTTCCTGGTTTGTTGTATCTCTCATTGTCTCTCCTCTTTGTCTCTTTTTGTTGTGCCAGCTCTCCACCTGGGCCAGTTCTCCACATGGGCCAGCTTGCTTTCACCAGGAGGCCCCAGAAAAAGAACCCGGGACTTCCTATATGGTAGGTGGGAGCCCAATCGCTTGAGCCACATCCTGTTCCCTCAATTAATGCTTATAAATGTGAAAGCCCTGATGAGGAAAGGAGAAATCTAACAGGTTTTATGAATCAGAAGGAAAAATAAAGAAAGAGAAAAAATAATCATTCTGTGATATCTGTTATCATTTCAAATTCTATTTTAAAAGGAAGCCCATATCCACATATACACTCTAGGTGTTATTTAAATTTATTCAAAAATAACATCACATATACTTGATACTTAATTTTGCCTAATTAAATAATATTCCTGAGATTGATACCACATATGATGATTAGAATAACTCAATTGCACATATGGCAAACAAGCACTGAGAGGACAATGAAAGGGTAAGTTTTGTTTGTTGTGACTTGACAACATGACCAAGCCATGCTCCAGTAGCTGGGCATTTCTGGGCCACTGTGGCATGGTTCTGCCAGATGACTGGGCTGCAGCAAATACAACTAACCATAAATTAGGATGAAGCTGTCTGCACCTTCATATCAGGCTTTGGTTCTGCTAAAGCTGGCTAACAATCAAGTGGTAAACAATTAATAAATGTATCACCTACCAACCTGGCTGTGCAAACCCTTGGTGTGCAAACCCTTATAATTGTACCAGTGACCCTAAAGAAGGCATAGCTGAAGGCATAATAGCCTTCATGGGATCTGTAGTCCATCAAAAGAGGGAACACACATGGTCTACAAAGGAAAATAATTTAAATGAAAATGTCATCAATGCTGAGGCCTTTATGTATTTTGTGGTTTTTCTCACTGAAGCAAGAAGAGTGTTCAATTTGTAACATATTGGTATGATTATCTTCAACTGAGTTGATCTTTGCTGAAGAAAACCTATTTATGTTGCTCTTTCTTTGATTGTGAGGATTTCTTTCTTCATATAGGAAAAATCCATTTGAATCCTATATGTCAAATTTTAGATATATAGGGTAAACTATCTCAATGTAATTGTGTCAATTTTACCTAGTAAAAGATAAAAGGAACTAGTTCTATTATGATTACAAAAGGAAGAGTCAAGGAAGACAACAGCATCCAAATATTACATTGTTGGGAAAATATAAAGTTACATAGAATAGACAAAACAATGTACTTTTTTCATGGTGTCTAGAAAAACATAACGTGGAGCTTAAATCTTTATAATTAATTACTCTAGATAAGCAACAGCTGTTGGGCTCGTTCTTGCAGAGTTTTTAAAAAATAGAACACATTTCTAGAAATAGAATGTCAAGTTTCTTTAATACTCATTTAACATAAAGTATATTTAATCGAATCGGCAATTCGGGAATTTTTTTCTTTTACCACAGGAAGATGCTGTGGCATTCATGTTGACCGTTGGTAAGTCTCACTTGAAATAGACAGCTTTTACACTGTGTGTAATATGAATAATTTATCTCCTTAATAATTTTGCTGAATGTAATGAAAATTATTCTGTTGTAAATGAGATTACAGTCCTGCTTCAGAAAAAAAAAGGGAAAATGGAATGTTGCCCCAAATGAAAATATTCCCCCACAATATACAAACTGGAGTTTTAACTCCTAACCTTCAAACCAGATCTGAGTTATGCTTTTTGCTTTTAGTGAAGACCCCTTTCAGCAAATTAATCATGGGTATATTATAGCTAAAGAAATTCTTACAGACCATTGAGATCTGAAGGCCTTGATTTCACAGCTAAACAGAGACCTAAGGCACTTGTACCCAGCCTGAAGCCTAGAGCAAAGTGAATCAGCTTACTAGAACCTTGTCTCCTGTCTCCTGGGGCCCCATCTAACACTATGACAATAGATTGTTGTTCTAATTATCAAGTGCAACTGCATTTTGAGATTTTAAAATATTTTTAATAGCATGTCAAAAATTTCAAAAATGGAAAGTCAAATATAAGTCCTCGCTCTGGCATACATTTTCTATTTCAAACCAAGACAAATATTGCTTTTAAATTAACAACTAGTCTACTTATTTATCTCTGCTGTTGGCACATTGGCATGCATTCTGGATACCTGCATCCAGCTTGAAGAAGGGAGAAGTCCAAGAAAAGATGTATACTTAACTACATCTTCTCTGAATGATGAACAATTTTCATTTGGAACCCTGTTTGTGGTAGTGGTGGGGAGGAAGATTCAACTTTCCTAACGTTGAACTTCAAGGTGAGAATGAGCTGGAATGGAAAATGTAAATAAAAATCTCCAAACATACTTGGACTCATTCATTGCAGATTTTTAAAAAGAGCATATTTTAAAAATAGTTTTTAAATGTCCCCAAATTTTGCTTTTCTGGGATATCCTTGTATCCTTGTTTCCTTGTATTGATGTGAAGACTCAAGATTTGATCTTAATTTTGCTTGCACACTAGATTTCTGGGGCCACAGGGCTACTCTAACCCACACAGTAATAACGTAAATGAGTTTGCTATAATATTTATATCTGTAGTCCCATAAACTAGTATTTAGCTGTACAATCCAGTAACAACTGACAGGGAATTGCAATTAATTCATCAAAATATGAAAATATAAAATATATGATATCTCCATTGATGTACATTTTTCCTATAAAGAAAATGAGATTTTATAACAGGAGATATTCTGGAACAGAACTAGTGAATTTCTGAAATTGAAGCAAAGATTGGCCAAAAACCCAATTATATAAAACATAGAAGATAATTTCTAGCTTGTCACCATTTCTTTTAGAGTAGATTGTAGTGAAATCAGGATCTATGAGCTCCTCCCTTTAGGGCTTTAGATCCTAAAAATTCCCCGATGAGATGCAAAGTGCTTTATTGTTAACTATAGTCATATATCATATTTGATGTAGAAATTTTAGTTATGGTTTTTAAAAGCATCCTAGAGGATAAACTAGGGCAGAACAATTATCATCATTTAAACACAATTGCTCAAACACTATTAGAGCAGAAGAATTTCTTATAGAAGTAGTAATTTTTTTCACTGTTGCAAATATTTGGTTTCCAAGATCTCTATTTTGTTTCGAGAGATGTGAACATCCCCCTTCCTTCCTGGATTTAACTGTTTTATATTATTTCTGTTCATACAAACTTTCATGGAATGGTGGCCATTTAAGCTGTTTGGAGTTAAAACCCACTTTTATCACTTTTTCTCAACTTTAGACAATTTATTTGGGGTCTATCTAGTTGCTTCTGGTTATTTTGCATGATGATTAAAACGTTGACAGTCAGGAAGAGATGGAACTAAAAATTAATGATGATTTCTATTTATAGATACATAATTATTGTTCTACTAATATCTAGAAATACTTTGTATGACAGAAGGCAAAAAATAATTTTAGCCCACAATCTCTGATATGATTGTACAGGGCAATATGTCACCCAAAGAAAACTGTAACCAGTAATAAAAAGCCATATATTATAGTTAACATACATTATATATGTGTGTTCATAAAAATATATATATACATACATGTATATATTACATATTTGTAGTATATAACATAAATAACAATGAACCCAAAATAACTATACTCCAGTGTTTTAATATAATGCGTATATCATTTCATATTGCTTATACTGTGTACTATATATAGTAAATATATTTGAGATATTAAGTATGTATTATTCAAATATGCATTTATATATGTTGCAAATATTAATATACATATATGATTTTTATATAAAAATTATATATACAATCATATATACAAATATAATCTATATTATATAGATTATATTACTATTAAGTCAAGTCAAGACTTTAATTTTCCTGTAGCTATTCAGTTATTTAAAGGGAAAATTAATCTTTGAGATTTTATTATACTACAGTCACCTTTTGGACAGCATTTTATTAAAAAGTGAACTGGCTGCAGACCTAACAGGAAGATAAAAATGATTTGGAAATATTTTATTTATTTTAATTATACCCCTGATGCTAATTGGAAATTATTTTTGTTGTTAGTGAACAATAAAATAAACTAATGTGGTTTCTTTTCTTCTCAGTTAATTGCTTTTGCAGGGCCTAGATTTTTCTACAAGTCAAAATATTAGACTTACTAGGTCATGTCCTCCTCAGGGAAGAAACATAAAACATTTATTTTTAAAAATCCTTTACATTAAAGTTCCTGAATCAAAACTGAAAAAAAGGCCTCAGATTGAATCTGTGGCATACTGTATAAAATTTTTTAAAATGTAGAAATATGAACATGTTCTCACCTTCTCCTTATATTACTATCATTTAAAGATATTGATCCATCTCATCTTCCTCCTATCCCCATTGTGTCTATATATAAACAGGTAGAATACAGAAGTATGGAAGGAAAAGAAAATAATTCAGGAAACCAAATATTTGTTCCCATAATACAATTGCCATAAGAAAAATATCTTCTGTTCTGGAGATTTAGTATTTACGGGCAATTTTAACGTACCATTCGTTTACTTATAAGGATAGCCAACTAGAATTGCGCATTCCTTCCTTCCCAGCTTGTTATTTATTGCCACATATAAACACTTGTGCTGAACCATCTCCATTTCCCAAATTTTATGTAATATGATTATCTTCCTTGATTAATGAATAGAAATAGCATGTGCATAAGCAACCACTGTACCCATACTAATCAAATGAACTTTAAATTGATCCTTTATCTGTGAACTGTATTATATATGATTCTACATGACTTCATTTATTGATATATTTAAAGGTAATATTAGTCTAGGTGGATTTCCTTAAAAGAAAGGGTCAAGCTATTTATTTTTGATGTGAAAATATTTGCCAGCCTTTTTTTGCATGTTTGGAGTGCATTAAATTAGTTTGCAAATGTGTAAAATGCTGATCCTATACATTCAAATTATTTATAGGTAATCAATTTTGGAACTTAGAAGCATTCACATTCTTCTTTTTCATACACAGAGGAAGAAAGCGAGTGCCAGTAGAGAGAGCTGCTGTCAGCACTTGTTTCTGGAACGTTCATATCACACAGGATGACTTTTGTATCATATTTTAATAGCTACTTTCAAGAATTATGATTGATTAGGGCTTACTAAAAATTCCAGTGTCAGTTGCAGCCTTACAGGCAACAATTCTCCTGCACTTGTAAGAAAAACAGTCTAACCCTTCAGTTCTTGGCATTTCTTTCTCTCATCTTGAAGAGAGAAGTATCACTTACTGTCTATAGCAAAAGCATTGCATGAACTGACTTTAATTTTTAGCTATAGATTTATTCATATTTTTCACAGAAACAACCTCATATTATCTTTTCCATTTTTTTCAAAGGTTTCCAAGATTGTAATAGAATTTTAAGTGCCATTTTTAAATTTGGTTCAGAGTTTTTTATTTTAACCTGTATCTGAAGTTTTCCCCCCATCTCCTACTTGGTCTACCATCCTAGGTCTGCTTTTCTTTGTTCATTTTATTTCCTCTTCCAGCAGATACATGTGAACAAAGCATCAATATTTAAATAACAAGACTTTTCTTGTGAGAGAAAACTTACTAATAACATAGCAAGTTATTTAGCAAAGTATTACAGACTGGCAAAGTAATAACTGTCATGGTATGTTAATGAATTTGATCATTAATGACATGAAAAATAAGTGAAGACAAAAATAGTTATTACAAGTAAATAGAAAATTGCCAGTGCGATGAGTCTGTCACATTAAATTATTAAGTTAAATTTTTCCAATTTGGGAAAAAAATGACAAAACAAGAAGGCATTGGGGTCAAACATTCAATATATTTTTTTCATTGGAAAAAATAAAACCTGTGAGTAACCAAGCAAATGGCACCTAGGGTGGATTATAAACCTTCCCATAGAAGAACAATGTTATGCTATGGAAAACCTTGCTGCTTGTTTTACAGAGTGAATAAAAGTGAATATACCAAAAGTTTTAATTGTTCCATGATGCCATTAATAGTTTTTTCTAATGATACTATCTTGAGAGGTTAGGCTACATTCCTGTATTTAGAAGAAAATGGAATTTACTGGGGAGCTCTGAACTATATACATATTTAATAAATCACTTTATAAAGGTCATTTCATGAGTTGAGGAAAGCAGATCCTGAAGAATTTGGCTGAGGTAAAGTCTTCTTTAGATTACCCAGGGATTAACTCTTAGAAAGAGAACAGTTTGATAAAAACCAAATGTTAAGCTGCTTCTCTGGCAATTAGAAAATTAATGTTCATTTTGTAGATCTTCCTGGAAATTGAAACTGTGAACTTAGTAAGATAGCCTTCTCAATGCTTAGGATATCTTTAGAACTAGATTACTTTTTTAAAAAATAAGAAATTGTTTTCTGAATACTATGGGAAATTCTATCAATCAATGTCCAAGGTTTCACATGGAATTCTTAGATAATTTTCATATATCAGAAATTAATTTTCATTTGATTTTTAAAATAAATTTGTATATGCTGATAACATAGATTGACTCTACATGTGATTAGAACCATTAGTGATTCTAACTGAAGAATTATTTAGTGTATTGTTTGCAATCCACAAATATTTACTATTACTTATTAATGATCAAAGCCTGCCTTGTTCAGACTAAAAACATATTTTGAATGAATTAGATACAGGAGATAAAACAATATATCCAAAGTATCTATCAATGAAAATATACCTATTCTTTCAGATTTGTTGATGTATTATTACCATATTTAAATTGCTTGGAATATAATTACATAAGTTTGGAATGGAAATTGTATAATATGTTAATAAAGTACCATCATTCCAAGGTTGCTTTGGGTTAAAATTGCTGAATTTGGTTTCTATATTATATAGAGAAGCTCAGCAAGAGAGGGACATAATCACTTAAGTATAAAAATTTATTTTTGGTCCATGTCCTTTAAGATAGAAAATAGTTTCTTGCTCCTAAAGTTTATTTAATTTGAAATAGTCAACTTTACAAATATTTTATTTTTTCACATCATTTATTCCACTTATATTAATATGACTTGAATACAAACCAAAAAAAGGGTGGAATAAATAGATCCATATGGGTATTCAAATGGCAGGGAGAATACAGTATTTGAACCAGCAAAATGAAACATTTTGCTATTAATGTTTTTTTCCATAGTATTACATAAAATAGTTTAAAAATGCATATGGTAATATAGCTGAAAAATTATTTTTGTCTGTCTTTTAAACAAATCAACAAATCACAAGCAATGTGGACTTCCAGAAGACCAATACAAAGATCAAGTTTCTCTCAATAATAAATTGGTTTGTAGAATCATAAAATCTTGGAGGAGGAAAAGCTCTTAAATATAAGTAAATTCATCCCACATGCTATGGAGTAAATTGCTATATAATTTCACTGCTCAAGTGGCCATTCTCTCTGCTTAAACTCTTGTCTTACCTTACAGGACAGAGTGAGACTTTTGGATAGCTCTATAAATATTAGAAAAGCATATTTTTCTTATCCTTACTTATCAAATAATTTCCATCCATTGATTTTAGTCCTAACCTCTGGAAATTTCCAGGCAATGCATAATCCCTTTTCAGCTCTACTGTCTCATGTTTTAATGCAATTTTGTGTTTTCTCACATTTTTCCCCCAGCATAAACAACTTCAGCTATTTTAATTACTGGGTGGTTTGTTAGAAGGAACTAAGTTGTAGCAGAGAAGAGAGGCTCCTGTACATGAGTAAGATCTATCTGATACAGCTCAGGACAACTGGATTGCATCATGAGGCTTGTAATCATCATTGAGTGATTATGCTTAGATGTACAAATCGTGAATGGTGCCTACTCTTATAGCAAAATGAAGGTGATCTTTTTAAATGTACATTACAATAGTACCCATCTCACAAATTCTCAATATCTTCATGTAGATAAGAAAGGCTATTCTTTCAGGTATTTACTTATTTGACCTGTTACCCAACTACTCCCAGATAAATCCCTTTCTGAGATTTCTCTTCCTCTTATCAGTATTCAACACTGGAAGACTGAATCACTAGGCACTGGCAGGTTCTACCTACATTCTTCCTTTCCCTACGATCTCCAGAGGTATTGTGCTTGGGTTCAATTAAAACCTCATCCAGCATGTTACATGTGGCTCTTATTTTGAATCATCTACAAAAATAATAGTCTTGCTTCATAAACATTCAGCTAAATCAGTAATATAGAAGATTGTGGTCTATAAAGTGAGGCATTCCCATCCAAGGGATTGTATAAGATTTGAACCATTGGAATAAAGAAGAAAATATTCAATGGCATTTTTTAATCTACACAATTAGACAATATTAAGCATTACTAATATTTCTAAGGTTAATTGACTCTCATAATCCAACTTGGTTTCAATGTCAGAAGTAATGGGAGTTCTTTAATATAGGGTTTGTTTGATGATGACAACCTAAAGGATTTGCTAATATTTAGCATATTGCTACCTAGTGCAGTTTGTATGCTGTAAGTGGATTTCCTGATTATTTAAGTAGAAAACTGGCTTAAAAGATTTCTGCTAAGCAACTGCAAATGAAATAATGTTATTTTGCAAGTGTGAGCAGAGAAGAAGAAAATGACAAAGTTGATATTTCTCCTCCTAGTGTGTCCTACTAATCAGGCAAATTATACACCCCTTGACCATCTAATCAGATCTGGCAAGAAGTCGGCTCCACAATATTTTAATTATCAAGAAGATTATTTCAAATGCAATTTTATATCCTCAATTGTTGAAGATAAATACATCAATAAATGTATGTTGTGCCTCAGGATATTACTTAATAATTAAATGAAAGCATCACAAATAGCAATACATTTAAAAGCCAAGCATTCAGAATGTTATAAATAATATATTTTTTAGTTACAGCAATTTTTACATGTTCATGAATCAAATGTTATTTGCTCAGTCTTTCTCTCATCCTTGTCAATTTCATCTTTTGTATAGATTTTATAATCTACATGATTTTAGTACAGAAGTATGTAAATCACTAATATATGAATAAATGCAGAGTTCAGACTCAGACTTATTTTCTATGCCTCTTTAAAAAGTTTCAACCAAAAAAGTTTGATGATCACTACTTTAAGGAATTTCTCTCAACTAAATGATCAAAGATTTTGGGGAAACATTTCTCATCTAGCTATGAATTTTCCCAGAGGTCCATACTTATTTTTGCTGACAATATATTTGATATGATGAGAGAATTAACAAATATTCAGCTGAAACCAACAAGGTGGAATTTCCCGATTTGTTAGTTTGTTACCTGGCCAGAAAAGGAAAGTATGCTAATTTAGGACTGCTTATAGATGACTCTTAAACATTTGCAAATCATTTACTTAATTACTGAGGCAAGGCTTTTCCCAGGACACAATGTCAAGCTCACAGCATAGTTTTAACATAGCATCTTTTCTTTTTCTCCAGATATTGCAGCAGAATTTTTTTCATTTCTAATCTGTTTTTCTCTCTTTTACTTCAGGACCCTTCAAATATTATTAATAGCAGCTATGTGGTCATACTTGATTCAAAAGTTTTAATGGCTGGGAAATTTGTACTCATTTTAAATTGCTTGTGCTGTAAGTTCTCTTCCTCATTGTTTTAGGCTTGAGTTCAACCTTTTCAGTGTTCATTCTACCTTTCAATGAAGAAATATTCTGAATAATATAAAAATATTTGAGCAGTCTGACTTTACTTGCTTTCACAATGGTATTTAACTATATGCTTTCTGCTGTTTTCCTGACTCCAATAAACTCCTTGGAACACTACTTCAAAAAATAGACACTAGGGGAGAGGATGTAGATTAAGCGGTTGAGCACCTGCTTCCCACATGAGAGGTTGCAGGTATGGTTCCCAGTGCCTCCTAGAGAAAACAAACAAACAAACAAAAAACAAGCAACAAGTAAAACAAACTATAAAAACAACTCGGGGGAGCCGATATGGCTCAGTGGTTGATCGCCAGCTTCCCACCTGAGGTCCCAGGTTCAATTCCCAGCCCTGGCACTTCAAAAAAAAAAAAAAAAAGAAAGAAAGACACTATTAAAAACTGATAAGTTGGGAAGATATATGCAGTGAATATCTTCCAATTAAAGACAATATGCTTTAATAATATAAAAAACATAAAGTTCTAATAAACACACGAATACCATTTTTCCAGAGGCCTATAAATGGCAGGAACATGTAAAAATATATTCAGCACCTCCAATAACTAGATAAATACAAATTTAAATAATAATGTGTCTTTTGTCCAGCTTCAAACTAGTCAAGATTTCTTAAAATGTTATAGTGCTAAAGGAAATAGCCTTTATTTTAATGTCATTGAATAAAAATATATTCAAAACTTTTCATAAGTATAGGTTCAATATTGGTTATTCTATAAAGTTCTTAAGGTATTTTACAAAAATACATAAATAAAAAAATAGCATAAGTAAGAATGGAAGCAAAAGAAGAAGGATAACTGAGACCAAGGACATGAAATGTAGCCATGATAGGCTTAGAAGAATAATACTATATTATGTATACTTGTCCCCTATTCCAGAATATTCAAACTTCACATGAATGTGTCTGATTGGCAGACCCTAAATCACTTCCAGAAACATAGCTGCAAGGGCATCTGTGACATAGAGCTTTTAGTTTTCCAGTTTCTGCAATATAAAGAGGCACAAAAGAAGGGCATTGGAGCAGATATTGAGTTAGTCTATCATTTCTGGTACATTGCAATAGGCCAGCATAATTTTTAAACTGAGAGAAAGAAAAAGATTTTATGGTAGAAAACGCTTGCTGTTCTCCTTAGCATCAAGGCTGGCCTCCGCTCATTCAGAGCTTTAACCTTCTTTATAATCTCCTTTCAGTAAGGTGCTACTCTTTTGCAGTTGTCAACTCCCTCTTCCCTTTTGTTGTCCACATACTTTTTTAGCAAGCTGAAGTTTTCAGTCAATTCTCCTGATGCTCCACTGATACTTTAGAATGCTTCTTAATGTATTCTTCACGGGAATCTTTGCAATTTCACCACTACGATAAGCAATACAAATATAGTAGAAGGAAAAATATAAATATTATGTAGTAGATAAAGTCCTTAATGTAAGGATCTTCACAATTTTCCCACCTCCAGTCCATATGCTTGCTCCCTCAAATCCTTGGTCATTCACGCTTTAGAAATCAGGATAATGGATGAGACAGAGTGAAAAATAAAAGAAGCCTGGAGAGTCTTGGTTTATTGATACACTACGGAGCTTAGGGAGAGGGGTGGGCTGTGAAAGCAAGAGAATATTAGACTTTGTGCTCGTAGGTTTTTGATAGAGAGTTGGAAGGAGAACATGGGTAAGAATTGGAGGCTATAAATTGCATCTCCTATATGGATCCTCTGAGTGAAAAAGAAAATATGGGAATTTCTTGTATTTTTTATTTATACCTTGTGATTCTTTGAATGTGGTACCTCTACTGTAAGCCTGGTCCAATAGTTTACTGGCTTATATGTAAATTACATGTAAGTTTAAGTGGCCCAATTATATAGAAATTTTCTCATCATGCCTTTATCAGGATTCTTCCATTCAATTTGGCCACTTTCAGATAGATTGTAAAAAGAAACATTTTAAATGACAGTGTATTAAAATATTAGAGGTATAGATTAAAACTCTATTAAATGTCTATAGTGAAATAGAGCTCACAGTTCATTCAAGGACCTAGAAGCCTTTCGGTATGGGTGGAATCTAGTGAGAGAGTGTGGGGGTGTTAGAGATGAGTCTGGGGAAGGTGGGACCATGTGAGGAAGGAATTAATAAGATATTATTTCATCTAAAGAGCATTGGGTTTTAAGCAGATGATGGACAGGATCAGAGTTGCATTTCAAAAATAGCACTCTGGTTATAGCATGGAGAATGGATTAGTGGAAGGGAACAAGAGCAGGAAAGGGAAACCAGTGAGGGAATTACTGCTATAATCCAGAAGACAGATCATGGTTTTATTTGGGTAGAGGTAGTGAGGCTAGAGACAAATGGCCAAAGTCCAAAGGTTTAGGGGATGTAGCTGGGCTTGAGGATGACCTTGATGTTTCTGGACTAGGCAACAGAGTAGACAGTGGACTTGGTTTACTGAGATAAGTTATTTATGAGAATAAGCAGTTTTTCTAGAGGATATGATATATTCCTTTTAGAATATATTCAATTTAGGTTCCCTATCCAATTGAACATTCAAGTCTGCTGCTGGATTTTATCTATAAAGATACCATTTTCTTTTCTGTTTATTGCTGAGTCTACTGATTCCTTCTTCAAAATGCTTCTGGCTATGTTTATTCACAATTTCCATATCCTTCTAGTTTCAAGTCACATCATGCCTGAATAATGAAGCAACTTATTTGTTGGTGACCATGATCCAAGGCCTCCATAAGTAATTACTTCCAGGCAGAATTTCCATGAAATCCTAGAGGGTTACTCTATGAAGATAGGCAAAAATTTACTTGAAGAACAGAATTTGAACTGTGCATTGAAAATGGATTTACTAATCAACTTATCTCTCCTTACCATTACCTTTCCTCTGACCCTTGATAGTCCTCTGTGGTTTTTGTTGTTGTTGTTGTTACATTTCTCCCCTTTCTGCTTGCTTTTGCTGTGTTCATTTTTGTGTTCTTCTGTGTCTGCTCTGTCTTCCCCTGTTGCGGCGACGCGCCAAGTCAGCTCACGGCGTAGGCGGCTCTGCTCCATTCCCGGGCAGCTCTGCTTCCGTTCGCGGGTGGCTCTGCTCCGTTCGCGGGTGACTTGCTCTGCCCACGGTGGCTCTGCCCCGCCCACGGCGGCTTGCCCCTCTCAAGGCAGTCTGCCCGCCCGGAGAGGCCCCCGGGAACTGAACCCGGGGCCTCCCATGTGGTGAACCAGCACCCTATGCGCTGGGCTACAGCCAGCCCCCCTTCTGTGTTTTTACAACCTGCTACCAAACAGGTCTGTGCAGAACCATCTTCTGCCTGGGTGTTCACATTAGTGATGGAGGGAAGTTTAAATGATTAGATGTTGATGCCCACAAAGCATGGCTTCTCATTTTGCTTTAGGTTTTCATATATTTTTGTTTCTTGAGACTAACTATTACAAATTTTGAGGTTAACTTGTTTATAAAGCACAGAAAACTGTCTATGTGTAAAATGAATTGAGGATCTAGTTTTAATGAGGATTTACTGTAGGTTTCAAAAACACACACACACAAATAAGCATAGCCAGCCCTCTTCTTATAATGTAACATCTATAATTTGAATTAATGTAATAACCAAAAATGTAGACAATTTAGAGTTAATGAGAATTTCAAGGTGATCAATTTTCATATGAACTATATTTTGTTTTAGAGTAAAGAAACTGAGACTTTCAATAGGATAACTTTATTTATTTACCTAAATGACTTCTGATCCATAGCTATACACTATTTAGGTGACACTTAAGGTATCTCCACAGTATAATTATTTCTTTGTTCAACAAATATTAATTAGGAAGACAGTGATCATGATGAATTCATCAACTAACCACATGTTTCCTACCATAATTTATTTTAATCCTCCCTTAAACCATATTACTCAATATAAATTGTCTATGTGATAGAGCTCACTGTCTGATGCAGGTGATTCATAATGTCAAAGCTGCTCTCATTTTGACTTCATTCCAGAATAGAAAATAGATTATACCATGCAAACACATCACTGAGAGTAGAGGACTGGTTCTTAAGCTTAACTTTGGAGTTGATTTGGCCTATTACATGCCTTATTACATTTCGTTCAGAATGTTGTATAACTCAGTTTGCTATTACAGCTTCTGTTCTGCCGAGAATATTCAGACAGTCTAATTTATCCTTTGGTGCCTGCGACAGCATGAATAATATGCTGTCTGGAATACAACGGGAAGGGAATCATCTTCATCACTTTCCTGGAGTCTTTCCTTAAGCAAGCAGCATGTTTTTTCAAGCTGCTTACAGAGCTTTGTCTATAGTGTGGTGTGCACAAACTAGCCTCTAGCTGGCCAGAGGTGCCAGGTTCCTTGGATTGGCCACTGCTCTTACTGCCCCATCTCCTTCCCTCCTCCATTGGTACTTGACATGCACCAGGGGCAAGGTCAAGGTTTGGTGGAAGGAACAAAAATATATAAAATATAAAAGTACAAGATATAAAATGTAAAAGCTGTAGTTTTCTTATGATCCATTTCACCCCTTCTACTGGTTTCTATCTCATGATGATGAATAGTATGATAGGAATAGATCTGATTTCTGCTTGGGAGGCCACCCCACCATTAGCAGCATAAAATAATGTAAAAGTAGGAAATGGTGTAGATCATTTTGCTTTAGGTCTTAAGGGAGAAGATATCTTTTCTTTGGGGGGATGTTGAGAGTAAGCTCCAGCACCCTCCTTCAGCATGGTTCAGACCTAAGACAGACACAGTCCCCACCATTCGTGCACAGATGCTGCTAGTGCCCCAGCCGGCTATGACCTAAAACAGGCCCAGTTCCCTATCAACATCAAAAAATAAAATTAAACGGTGGAGATGCGGTATAAGCCCCAAAACCTTAAGCCCAAGACGGCCGGAAAAGTGAAAGTGAAAAGCCAAAATGGCCGATCGGGCTAGTTCTTAAATGGCCGACTGGCCTGTTCCTCCTTCTTCTAGGA
>PVKH010019419.1:0-14848 GCA_004027955.1 Chaetophractus vellerosus
GCCACGGGCAGGGCAGGTCGCCCGCGCGAATGGAGCGCAGCCAGCCACCCGCGAACTGAAAAGCCGGCCGTGAATAGAAGCAGAAGCCGCCCACAAGCGGGGAAAGCCGTGCCTGCGCAGTGACCAAGTCTCGGTGCATCGCCGCAGCGGGGGGGAAGGGGAGATATGTAATAAAATAAATAAATCTTTAAAAAAAAAAAAAGGTAGAACTTACATTTACACATCTTTTCCTCCCTTTGCCAGAGACCAACGTGAGCAATTCATTATTTTTGTTGAATGAATCAGTGATATTAAAATGGATTGTAGAGATGATGAAATTTTTAAATTTTGTGGTTCTGAATTCTTTTAAAGTTGGAAATGGTTGATATTTTAGAAAGGTAGATTATGTTATTTTTTTTCACTGCCAGCTTTGTTGACCAACTTGCCATTTCTTTAACTTCCTTTTCCCTTCCAAGAATTATCTTGATCTAATTTTCTTTTTCTCAGATTCAGGAGTCTTTAACCTTTTTTTGTTCCATGGACCCTTTTGCCAGTTAGGTGAAAACACAGACCTCTTAATAAGTCCACACTATACTGTGTATTATTTAATAAATATATCACACCTGAATGATGTCCCCACAAGAATGATTTTTTTTTTTAATTTAAATTCAAGCTCACAGACCCCTGGAATAGGTCTTCCTCTGTAACTATCCGACTAAATATAGTTTTAGTATTTGCTGTCAATGTTCATAGTCAGAAGTATTTGTTATGTTTGCTTTTTATAACATTTCCCAGCATAATGTATATAATAACTTGCAAAGACTATTCCCCAAAGTTTTAAAAATTGTAAATAGGACTTAATTTAATTTCTGACTTTTAGGAAATATTCTTTATGTTCCCAATTAAGGTGAGTTTTTATTAGTCATTACACATCATTTAGATATTTTTATATATTAATTTTAGTGAATAAACATGAAAAATGTATAAAACATTATATAAATAAATGTTATATAAAATTGACTAATTTTTATCCACCAATATAAATAATTGTAAAAGAGTATAAATTGTGAAAATGGTTAACTGACTTTTATTATTTTTCCTAAGATTATATCCATTGAGTCTTTTATCATAAAAGGCATACACATGAATAGTATAAAAATTCTATGAGTATAGCATTATTATTAGTAAAAAAGTATCTTCCTGCTTTCCCAGTTCCTATTCTTATTTTACTTTATAAGATAAGAAAAATATATTTAAGAGAGGAAAAATATATAAAAATATATATATAATATATTATATATATATATATATATGAATATATTTAAGAGTGGTAAAACACTCTTAACAGTTCCTCAGGTAAACTTTCCATAGTTTTTCTATACACACATATATGATCATAACAGAATGTATGTATGTAACCATAGATATATATTCCCTGAGAATACATATTGTTCTGCAAACTGTCTTGCCAATCATAATCTATATTTGGATATCTTTTCATATTAACAACACTATACATTTATCCCATGATTCACTGATACCTTTAGGTTTTCAAAAGTCTCTTTCTTAGGTGACTTGAGGTACTTTAAAGTTATTCTAAAACAAAACCTCATTTCATCCAGGATTCAAATGTATTTGAACAGATTTGTAAAAGCTTTGACATCTTTTAAAGATAGTAACAATACAATTTATTTAGATTTTCTTACTTACCTATACATTATGTCACAATAATTAATTTATCTTATTGTAATTACTGTTAAACATTATTGACACTTTTGAAAACTTTAAAAAATGTATGTGATGAAACCCTTTTTACCTTTCTGCTTTTACCATAATATATTTTTCTTATCTTATAAAGTAAAATGTAGGCAGTTTGCTTAGGTTATCTGACAATATTAATACCTCACATACATTTAATGAAGCCATTACCATTTATTTGTTGAAATTTTATGAAGTTTAAATTGTTGTTAATACCTATTTTTAAACTAAACCCATTATTCTTTAAAACTAACATTAATGCAGTGTTTCTTTTTATCATTTGTTGTTTTAACATCTAAAAATACAAATATTTGTGATAAACAGAATAAAAAAATGGCCCTACCCCCTTTGTCACCTGAAGTTACTTGCATGATTCTTACATTATATGGCAAAAGGGAGATTTTTCCTGTTTGACCTAATTTAATCATACGAGCTCTTAAAAGCAGAGGATGTTTCTCAGCTGGAAGTAAGAGCAATGTGTAGCAAGGAAAAGGATTCAATGTCCCATTGCTGGCTTTGAAGATGGAGGAGAGTGGGGCATGTTCAAGAACTAGAAGGCAGAAAAACTGAGGTCAACACTTGGCCAATGGCAAGGAAACAGGGACTTTGTCATACAATTACAGGGAACTGAATTCTGCCCAAAAAACCTCTATGAGATTAGAAGTGGATTCTTCCCCATAGTCTCCCAACTTGACTGATACCTTGATTTCCACCCTGTGAGTCCCTAAGCAGAGAATCTGGTGAATCCATCCAAAAGTATAACCTATGGAACAGTGAGACAATAAATGGATTTTAAGATGCTAAGTTTGTGGTAATTTGTTATGAATCAGTAGAAAAGTAATATAATATTAAAACATAAAAAATAAATGTTTCCTGTTTTCTTTTAATTAATAAAAATGTTTCCAATTATTTATTATAATTTGAAAGCTGTATTTTGCCTTTGTATCATAGGCAGGAGAAGCAGACTTTATTTTAAATTGTCTTTGTAAAGAGAGCCTGGACATACAAGGAGGCATATCTGACAGCTTCTGTAAACTTGAATTTGTAAACCATCTTTCTAGGCTTAGGTCCAATCCAAATATATCTGATAATATAGTGAGCCTTGACAAGTAAGTCACTCTCTTGGAGAAAATAAATTTTTACCAGTGTGAAAAATTAAATCTTATAGAGCAGCATGGACTATTTAGTAAATTTCCCGTTCTTTTAATGTACTTTTAATGTTTTGGAAGCATTTGATTCATTCCACATGTGGGATCAGTTTACCACTGGCTTAATACAAATCAGAATTGTTGTGAGGAACTTGCACTGTTACTCTTTAAGGTTTCTGGAATTCTTAACATTTCTCAACTTTCTTCTTGTTTTAAGTTTTTTTTTAAAATTTTATTTTATTTTTAAAGAAGCTTTATATTACATAAATGATACATTGAAAATATAGGGGGATTCCCATACACCCCACCCACTCCTCCTCCCATGCGTTTCCCCATTAACAACATCTTTCATTAGTGTGGTGCATTTGTTACAATTTATGAACACAGTTTGTAGCATTGCTACTAACCATGGTCAATAGTTTACATTATAGTTTATACTTTGCACTGCACATTTTTATAGGTTTTGACAAAATGGATAATGGCCTGTATCTGTCATTGCAATGTCATTCGGAACAATTATGATGTCTCCAAAATGACCCATGTTACACATATTCTTTCCTCTCCCTTCCCTCAGAACCTCTGGTGACCACTGCCTTCATATCAATGTTATAAAATCTTCCATTGCTAGAATAATAATAAGCCTACTTTATTTAGCTCATAGTTGCATTTCCCCCTGATGTTTGTTCATTCCTCAATTCTGAGGATTTTAGGATGGTGATGCTCACTTTGTTTCTGATTGAGAGGGGGGCTTAGATGGATCTCATGGGGCAGATGGGTGGAACTGTCTTGCTTGCAGTTGTAGATACTCTGTTTTTTGGGATGAGCACTGTCCAACATCATCCGTTTGTTAGTTGCTCTGTGTGAGTGCAATGAACTTCAGAGTAGGTGTTACAATACTGCTGAGATTCAAGGCTCAACTGGCAAATGAACAGATAGAAGATTTAAATCTTTGGGACATATATTTAACGGATATAGTCCTAACTATAAGTTAAAATAAAAGGGGCAGAATAACCATTTGTAGGAAAATTATAAATGAGTCTAACTCTGTCATACTGGGAAGCATATATTCCAAGGTAAGGCCCACTGACAGGGTGCTGAATTCCTGAGATTGTCTGCCCTGCCTATAGTGTCTAGATGTCTCTAGAGCCCCCAGGAACACCCCTATTTGAGGCACTGTTTATGGTGGCAGTCAATGAGATCCTCCTGAGATGTGCATAAGAGTAACCTATGGAATGACCTCCTGACTCACTTTGAAATCTCTTAGCGATAAAAACTCATTTGTATTCAATATTTCCCCCTTTTAGTCAAGGTCTTTTCCCAAATGCATTACTAGTTGGCACTTGGTAATAATCCCTCAGTGCCAAGGAGGCTTATACCTGGGAGTCACATCCCACGCTGGGGGAAGTGGTAAGTTTATATGCTGAGTTTGGCTTAGAGGGAGTTCACATTTGAGCAACAAGCAGGCTTTTAAGTTTCAATTTCACAAGAACAAGGTTCATAAGTACAACCATCAATGTCAAGGGCCCGGCGTATTGATCTGTCCTCCTTTGCTATGCATTGCCCATGTTCCCTCATGATTCTTGCTGCTCTATTAGAGAATGTAGCAGACTCCCCAGGATAGGAATTCAATATTCTTTTGATTACTGTGTGAGTCTCCACCCACTGAGACAACACCCCATGACCACTTGACCATATTCATATTCCTAAAGGCTGGCCCCAGTCTCACCCCTCCCCACACACACCCCAATACTGACACCCCACACTGGTGATCCTCCCCTGCCACAGTTGTGACCCTTCTGCAATCCAAAACCTTCCCCAAAACAAAGCCAAAAAAATAAATGAATAAAAATAATAAAAATAATCATTAAAATAACAAATAAAAAAGAAAAATAAAAAACAAAAAATAAATAATTTTTTTCTTTGGGGCTTTCATCACCATGAAATATGTTATCTTTTATGTAAAGTGACAATTTTTTATGTATGTTCCCCCAATATCTTATTTTTTTCACTTTATTTCCTAAGAAGCTTTACGTTACAGAAAAGTCACATAGAAAATATAGAGGAGTCCCATATATCCCATGTCCTCCCCATCTCATATTCTCCCCTATTGATAACATCTTACATGAGTATAGTACATATGCCACAACTGATGAACAAATATTCAAGCATTGCTACCAACCATGGTCAATGGAGTACATTATGGATTACATTTTTCATCATTTTTATAGATTTTGACAAAATTTATAAAGACCTATATACTTCATTGCAAGATCATGCAGAACAATTCCAATGCCCTAAAAATGCCTGTTAGAGTTTGATGTAATTATGAATTCCAAAAATCCAAGTTGAATCATCTCTTGGACTGATTTGTTCATCTGGGTATGATTGGGTTATGATTAGGGCGTTGACTGAGCCATGTCAGTGGGGCATTGAGCCCCATCCCTTGGTGGGTGTGGTCTCAAGTATAAAAGGCAAGGCCAAAGACAGAGGGAGCAGATTTGAGAAGCAGATTTTTGAGAAGCATTTCTGATGTTGGAGAGGAGCACCCCAGGAGAAGACAAGTGAGCCATTCACCTGATAGTCTACAGCTGCAGCCCCGAGAACAGAGGAACCCAAAGGCCTGAGCCCTTGCAGACATCGGCAGCCATCTTGCTCCAACACGTGGACTTGGGTGAGGGAAGAAACTTATGCTTTGTGGCCTGGTAACTGTAAGCTTCTACCCCAAATAAATACCCTTTATAAAGACCAAACAATTATTGGCATATTTTGCAAAGGCACCTCTTTGGCTGACTAATACAATGCCCTATGTTCCATCTATTCTATTCTTCCCTCCCCCTCCCCTTGGGACTTATGGCAACCACTAAATTTCAGTTTTTGAAGAATAAGGTTCACAGTTACATGCATTAATATTGAGGGTTTGGCCTATTGGTCTGTTTGCTTTTATTAGGCACTGCCTATGTTCTCGAGAGATTCTTGCCCCTCTAATTAAGAACATAGCAGGACTCCCCAGGATGGGACTTTAATATTTTCTTGCTTATTGTATGGGTCGCCACCCACTCAGATAACACATGCTGAAAAGATGAGCATTTTCATATTCCACTGAAGCATGCCCCAGATGCACCCTGTCCCACATATCCCCCCAGGCCTGATGCCCTGCACCAGTGACCCTCCCCTGCCTTATTTGCCAAAAAAAGCATTCCCACCATTGTAGTTTTAACCACAAAAATCCCCAGAGTTCACCTGTTCCTTCCTCCAGCACTATATTAGTCAGCCAAAGGGGTGCTGATGCAAAGTACCAGAAATCTGTTGGCTTTTATAAAGGGTATTAATTTGGGGTAGAAGCTTACAGTTACCAGGCCATAAAGTGTAAGTTACTTCCCTCTTCCTCTTAAGGCTCCATGGCCCCGCTTCTTCCAATATCATCTGTAGGCTGGGATAATTCTTGTCTTTCTCCCAGGGCTTGTTCCTCTCTGGGCTCAGCTGCTATGCTCCCTCCAAGAGGCCAGCTGTAAACTATCAGGCAAACAGCTCGTCTCTCTTCCTGGGGCCCCTGCCATATCTATTGGAGCCTTCTTTCTTTCCTCATGTATCTGCTTCTCTGTGTATTTACTTCCTAGGGCTCCAGCATTAAAACTCCTCCCTACCTCCTCTGCAGTGTAGTTTTCTGGTTGGTGGGGACTCAACATGCTACTGACATGACCCAATCAAAGTGCTGATCATAATTTGATCAAGCAAATGTGAAATCTCTAAAGTTAATACCATCTAATATGCCCAGAAGAACAGACCAGTTTACAAACATACAATATCTATTTTTGGAATTCATAAACAATGCCAAACTACTGCAAGCTCTCCCTGCCAGTTCCATGGATAGTCCAACCCAACCCTCCACATCCTGCTCACTCTCACATCCCTGCAAAACATCATTCCCATCCACTGCCCAACCACCACCTTCTACCGTATAGTAGGTCTTGCCCGTATTGAGCATCAGCTAACTACTCGCTACTCCCTTTCTGCCTCCTGATAACCTATTTTCCAGACTCTAGCTCTGGGAGTCTGCTCAATTTGCTTAAGTCATGTCAGTGAGGTCAAGTAATATTTGTCCTCCAGTGACTGGCTTACTTCACTCAGGTCTTCAAGATTCATCCTTGTTGTCCCCTGTACTAATACTGCATTCCTTCTTACGGCTGAATAATATTCCATAGTATGTATATACCACAATTTGCTTATCTATTCATTTGTTGATGGATAGTTGACTCAACTTTCTTATTTATAAAAAAATTTCTGAGAAACACTATCCAATAAAATTTTTTCATGTAAGTGATATCAAGGAAGACATCTTTCCTGACGTTATTTATGTGTGTGTGAAGCTTCTATACAGACTTCAAGGTAATCTCCACTTATGAATGTTTTTGGCCTTGACTAATACCTGTGCTATAGTACCATCTTATATTGTTCATAAATTTATTGATTGACTATCAAATAAGTGCCATGCTCTGTGTTGAGACTGGATATACATGGTCAATAACTGCTCATGGTCTGTACCCTTCAGGAGTAACATATAAACAGATGAGAAATAGAAAATGTGATAATTTTTACAAAAAATATGCCAAGCTAATGTGTAATTTTGTTTCTGTGCATACCAGAGTTTATACTAAAAGAAGGAATACTAAGGGATTTTGTTTGACTTTGCTCAGGCAAAACTTGAATTCCATTTTCACTATAAACAGGAACATATGACTAAGAAACGAACAGCTATGTTATTATTTATTCATTTTTCTATGTTTTGTAACTGTTAAAATAGTGAAAATAATGGCACTCAACTCAGTGTACAAATGCTAAGGTATTAATATTTCCAAAATGTGAACTATACTTTCACTACCATGGGAAGAAAGTGCTAAGGATATATGTTTTAAATATATATTTTCTCTCAATAGAAAAATTTTAACAAAAGGACAGGTTGCTAATTTGATGATATTTGCTAAGGGGGTTTTAAAAATAGTTGATACTTGATTACATAGTCTAGGCCACAAATCAAAGTTTTAGAGTCACCTAGGGGCCATATGAAAGGAATAATGGTATGTGTTGAGAGATAGATGTAATGAGAAACTTCAACTTTGAATAAGTATGATTAATCATAAAAGTTTAGTTAGGTATAGGAGATTACCTGGGCATTAAATAGTGGCAGGCATAAACTGAAGGGCAAGGCTTAGGGTCAAAAGATCAAAGTTTGAATCCTGACTCTGCCAAATAACAACTTTATTTATGCATAATTAATTAATTAATTAATTAATTTTTACCTTAGGCAAGATACTTGAACTCCCTTGGCCTCAGCTCTCTTCTATTCAAATGGCAATGATGATGCTTTCCTGTCAGGGCTTGTTATGAGATTCAAAATCAACAATATATGTGAGATTGCATTTTAAATTATAAAATATACCAAAGGAGTAAATATAAAACATATGGTAATTTATAACAATAAGAGTAAACAAAAATAGGTAATTGTCAGTGTTCAAGGCCAGAGAATCATGATGTTATCTTATTTGTCATTGAATTGTCAATAGTCATTGTTCTTTACATATTTACATGGACGCTGAAGATGACGTGCAGTCAATACTATAAAGGGCATATGCATGCCACTCAGAGTTTGTAGGTTTGGGAATGCATATGACAATAGAGCGTGGGATAAAATAAATGGGAAACAATATAGGCAGATGGCACATAATCAAGAGCCTTATTGATGCAGCATCTCTTTATCTTTCTCCAATAAAAGAAGATTCTGTACAAAGGATTTTGTTAAATTTTCATGTTAGTCATGTTTTAAGCCTTTTTACACAATACTGTAGCAAGAACTTTTCAATATACATTCTTGATTTTTTTGGTTGGTTGTTTGAATAATAATAATACATTCGTAGACAACGTAATCAGATTATATTGTTAGCAGTTTTCAAGGCAGGGAGGCAGGGTTAAATTCAGCAGGGTTTGCTCTGTATAAATGGTCAATCTGTTTCCATGGTTACAGCCTGGCTGAGTAAACTATAAATCTGTAGTTGTTGGTTTGTGCCCTCTTATCTTAAAGAATCTGAAGAAGGTTGTTCCTATAAATATGGTTTCCATTTCTGTGCTAAGTACAGGGTTTGAGGATAAATTTGGGGAAGAGGGAGCTTTTAAGCTATATAAATAACAGTTCATAAAGATACCTTTCCCGGCATCTTGTACCATGTTTTCAATATTAAACATAATCACATTGTAGTTCTCACTTTTATAATTCTAAGAAAGTACACTTTGTCACATCTTTTTCTAAAGGCATCCACTTTTATGATATTCTCGGTCATGGTTGCTGAGGTACTTCTCAGTAATACAGAGGCTGTATTTTTTACTACAATGTATTGCCTTTTTAAAGGACTATTTCAGCAACTAATTTTGGCAGACACAAAAAGAATTTTATAATATGATACGGAAGAGATATTTCAAATCTGAAAAACGGTGCATGGAACATAAATGAACATATTTGGAACTTATTTAAAAGAATGGAGAATTTTCATTTCTTCTGCAAGAAAGTACATGGTAGTATTTATTAAATTTCTTCTTTTTAAGCTTATTTTTCATGTAAAATATATTTAGAATTTAATTCTTTATATATAATTCCTTTAATATAATTTAATTCCTTTTATATAATTCCTCAAATTTCTTAACATTGAAATCATTGAACTATTTTTTTCCTCCTCCCTATTTGTTTTCATTCTTTTCAGTGTTAGGGTACAACTCCTCTTTTCCTTGACCCCGTAGTCCCTGCTGAGTTGAATTGATTGCAGAGCTCTCATTTATTTGAAAGGGAATTCCATACCCCAGGTACCTTCTTGGCTTTGTGTATGTGCACAAAACCAAATGATAAAGTGGCTGAGAATTACTCTCAGCATGTGCAAGATGAAGATTAGAATAATAATTTCATCATCGTTGTTACTGTTGTTTAATATTTATATAACACCTTTACTCTGAGAAGCTAAAAAAAACTATGAATTTTAAATTATCCAATGGGTTCTAATCTTAACTACATGCCTATATGTTGGGTGAGGCACAAAATAAATACTATATTGAGTGACATATATTGCTTGAGAAATGTAATTCAATAGCTCTCTTCTATTATTAGAACATGGCATTACATATTTGCCTAGAAAGCTAAACTGCTATCTCATTATTTTAACAATGGGGGTCCTTTGGCTATTTATTTTGGAATAACTTCAGGTGATAGCTTATTCAAAGTAAGGAAGAAAACTAATTTGTATAAGTGCAAAGACAATTTTTATTTATTTATTTTTGTGTTAGTGGTTAACATTCCCAACTAACCTTTTATAAAATAAAGAAAATTTGATTGCTTCTTGTCTTAATTTTCCAGGCTGCTTAAACAAATACTATGAAATGGATTGGTTTAAGAAATGGGAATTTATTTGCTTATGGTTTTAAGGCTGGGAAAATAAACCAAATCAAGGTGTCACCAAGGTAATGCTTTCTTCCCAAAGACCTATGTTCTGAGTCTGGTTGCCATCGATCCTCAGCTCCTCTGTCACATGGCAAGGCACATGGCGGCATCTCCTGATCTCTTCTTTTCTTCTTCTGTTTCAGCTTCTTGCGTTCTGTGGCTTTCTCTATTTGTGTCTGAATTTTATTTCCTTGTAAAGGAATCCAGTAATAGGATTAAGACCCATCCTGATTGAGCTGGGTCACGTCTTAATTGAAGTAGCTTCATGAATGGTCCTATTTACAGTAGATTCACACACACAGGAATGGATTAATTTTTTAAAAATTATTTATTTATTTTTAAATTTTTAAAAATTTTTATATATCTCTATATATTTTTAGGGTACATTGATTACATAAATGTTACACAGAAATTCCAGGTGTACCCATATGTCACCCCCCACACACCTCCCACAACCTCCCACATACACATCCCTCATCAGTGTGGCATAACGCCTGTGATAGATATACACATTTTGGGGCTTTGCCATCAAGCATAGATCACACTGCAGACTGTAGACGACCCTCTCTCCCACACAGTTCCGCATGATACATGATGATACAAAATGGCCTATAACCTCCATTGCAACATCACCCACGACAATTCCCAGGTCCCAAAAAAACCCTGCATTACAATTGCCCTTCCCTCTCCCTGCCCTCAACGTGTCCAGTGACCCTGGCTCCACATAATTTTGCAATTTCTTCCATTGCATATATCACAAGTCTATAGCAGGACACCAACAAGTCCATTCTAGTCCATAGTTCTTCCCCCAATCCTGAGGGGTCTGGGATGGTGATGTCCCCTCCACCACCAAGTGAGAGGGGGCTTATATCCCGTGGATACGATGGAAGAGATTATCCTGCCTGCAGCTGCAGACTCTCTCCAAGGAATGGATTAAATTTAAGAACATATTTTTCTGGGGAACATACAGCTTCCAACCACCATAATTCTTATCTTATTGAGACCAAAGATACTAATTTTACACTCAGAGTCTAAACTTAGTTACATTCAAATAAAATCTTACTGGCCCTTTAAGGTAAACAAACCTGGACTCAGTGCTCCATCTTTGGGTCTTCTCTATACATAGAAGTGAATTTGAAATCATTACAGTGGATTATTTAATTTTGCTTTTCTAATCTAAAGCTAGAACAGAATGTAAAAATTATGCAATTTGTGAACCCAATGGAGTCATTCAAAATATTATTAGTTTTGAGCTATTGTTAATTTATAATAGTTCATCAAAAACCCTCATTTTTTATAATTTCCAAATATATTTTTAGCTTTACTGGATTTAGATACAGATTTTAGCTGTTTTTATTATGTGATATACTACTGATTTTCCCTAAGACTCATCATTCTGTTGTTATTATTTTATTAAATGGTAATTAATAGTTTGAAAAAGTTAATCCAGAAATGGCTAATTTATATTTACATGAAGTAATAGTAATATAATAAATATGTAATAATACATCTAGATAAGTAAAATCTGCCAAAATAGCCTTGACTACCTTTATTAAATGAGTAAATTGGGAAGCAGCTGTGGCTCAATTGGTTGGGCTCCCGTTTACCATATGGAAATCGAACCTGGGGTCTCCTGGTGAAGGCAAGCCAGCCTGCGCGGCACAGTGAGCTGACTTAGCAAAGGGAGACAAGCAGACACAGAGAAATGCACAGCAAATGGACACAGCGAGTACAAGCAGCAAGGGGGGCGGGGGGATAAATAAATAAATAATAAACCTTAAAAAAAATAAAATAAATAAATTTATAATTTCAGTATAATCAATTCAAGAATTTTGTGAAATTTGTGAGAGATTAGGGAAACAGGACAGAGTGGTGTGAACAGGAATCAGTGGAGATACATTATTGATTGCTTGACAAATATTATCTCATTTAATTATCATGAGTTTATATAAATGTCCTATTTTATTTTACAAATGGAGAAGTTGAGGACTGAAAAAAAGTTAAGTAATATCGAACAATATCATAGAGCTGGTAAATGCTAAAAACAAAAAAATCAAATTCTTGAAAGTCCATGCCTGGAAAACTATAGCCTCCCAGTCAAGCAGATCAGTAATGAAAGCTATTTTCACCTGAAGGAACAAATCTTAAGGACTTTTCAAGACCCAAATATGTGAACACAAATACCTGTAAGTTGTCATGCAACCAACATTCTGTGCCATAGAATCCCGGCTGTCTTTGACTTTATCAAATATTTTCATTTTTATAACCAACCCTCGCAGTGGTTTCTTATTTCTAAACCATTTCACACTTTATATGAACAAACACGGTTTTATATTCTGCAAGAGAGTTTTGTATTCAAATAAATAAATTAATATAATATAAAATACTATGATAACTTGTACACCCCCCATGGAGTAGTGGTTTTTGGCAACCAGCTTATATCATTCACTAGTCTGCAGCACATGTTATTTGAATCAAATGCTCAGCAAAACTGCAAATAACTACATGTCAGACATATTCAAAGCCTTGAAGGAAGAAACTATAAACATTAAGTCTACTGTTGCCAAGCCTCTACATGTTTGTATTTCTGTTTATTTGCATATGTTTTTAATCTTTGCTGTTAACATAATTCTTTGAGAAATTGCCACAAAATAAAAATGCTGCCACATGAATTCCCCATCATGGGGGGCTAGAGAGACATGCGGGAGGAATGCTTTCGAAGTCATTTGGGCATTGGGTAGCAAGAGTTCTAACACTTAGATTTCATGTACAAATAAAACACACAGACATGCTCATACATACACACACATATGTTTATGGGGTGTGATTTTCTCTCTCTGTGTGTGTGTGTGTGTGTGTTTATGAATACCTGTGGGTATAGGTCTGATATAGGTTGACTAAATCTTATTTTAAACATGTTTAAATAGACAGTAAAGAATGGATGTAAAACTATTCTTTATCACTATTATTTTCTAAGACCATGACAGAATTTAGAAAATAATATGCTGTTTTTTTAAAGATATTCTCACTGCATTGGTCTTATATATCATTAACGGACCCACAGTCATATTAATAATTATATTTGGGGATCATTGGACGAGGTGAACATTAGGGCTTTTGCAAACAAAATGTTCTATATCTGAGATTGAACAGTACTAATTCAGAAAACTTTGGTTCCTTCATCATCTTGTTCAAATTCTCACTGAGCTCTCACATAGAAGACTTAATAATTTAAATTGGGGCTTTTTTCACTTATATTAAATTTTCTCATTTTCTTCAGGATTGTTTTATAAAAATCCTTTTGAATATTGTTCTTGGTAAATGCTTCTCTTTATCAGGCTACACAAATAGTTAATTATAAATCTTTTTTATTTAACTCTGTTGGCTGCCGTAACTCTCTAATATAATTTTGAAGCTCATTTTACCCTTTATGTAATGCATACTTTTCTATTTTAAAGTGTTTTATTACAACTTCACTCAAGTCCATTTTGGAACTAGTTAGATCTAAGTCACAAATAGTAACAATATTATTTTATTCCAGCTTCTGATTTTGTTTGATTTTACTAACCCTATTTGAATTGAATGAGTTGTTTTGGACTGTGATTTAAACAAAATTTAGTTCATTTTTTAAAGTCTCTTACCTTGGCTTCAAAGTGTATTTTAGAAAGAGACAGGGTCTAAGTTAAAGATAATGGGAGCATTTCTTGTTTTTGCAGTTTCTCTCTTAGAACAGCCCTGCCAGATGCTAGCAAAGGACCCTCTCAGGACAGGGAGTAGGAAAATACAAGGTCAAAATTGAACGAAATTCTCTACAGAAGGACTTTGGAGGTAGTGAGTGGGCTTTGGTTCAGAGCTGAGATGACCCCTCTGGTGGTCATGGCATTACCATGATCAGCTCATGTCTGGCCAGTCATTGCTTTTGTTTATTCTTCCTCTAGCTCTGCAAGCCTCCTTTTTAATCTCTCAGTGGCTCCTCCAGTAATGTAAAATATATATTATTTATTATGTATATTTTAATATATAGATAACATTTCATATATACTTATATAAATGTATTATTCTTATAAAACTCTTTTGAATGTTTGTAATTTATATAATTGTTCTATAGGTGATATTCTCCTTTATTCAACACCATATATTTGAGATCTATTAATTTTGCTATATGAACATTCAGTTAGTGGCTTTTAATTCTGTATAACATTCCAAAATACATATACTGCATTTTATTTATTATTTTCACAGGTGAAAGGCATGGATGTTACCTCAAGCTTTGCCATTATTTATAAAAGGTGAATATAAGCACCTTTGGGCATGTTCACTTAAGGAGCTGTGCATTGATTTTAACCAATATTTGTTATGCAGCTACTATGTGGCAAGTGCCGCACTAGGTGTTGAGTCAACCCAGCAGACACATTTCCCCCTTTCCTGGAGCTTATATTCTAGAGGAGGAAGACAGAAAGTAAACAAGTGAACAAATACGTAGATA
>PVKH010019420.1:0-14837 GCA_004027955.1 Chaetophractus vellerosus
TACCACGTGGGAGGCCCTGGGTTCGGTTCCCGGGGCCTCCTTGAGCGAGCAGACCACTTTGAGAAGGCAAGCAGCCATGGCAGGGCAAAGCCGCCACGGGCAGGGCAAGCCCCCGCGGGCTGGACAAGCCGCCCGCAAGCAGGCAAGGCCACGGTGCGGAGAGTTGACTCGGTGGGTTGCCGCAGTGGGAGGGTGGGGGGGAGACAAGCAGACACAGAAGAACGCAAAAAAAATCAACACAGCAAGAACAAGCAGAAAGGGGGGGAATATATAATAAAATTTTTTTAAAATTTTAAAAAAAGATTATCTAAATTATCAAAATTAATTCCATGTCATGTTTTCAGTGAGATTATTATTAAATTAAAGTTTCTAAATTATTTTTGCCAAAAAGAAAAATTACATTCACTTCAAAAGCAAATAAACCAATTCTGCCCATCTTCTCCACTCATATGTGAATGAAGATCAGTGAAAGTCAAATGTCAATATATAGGGACTTTCTTTGTAAAAATACTTTTGGTACATTTCCACTTTCAAGGTAACCTGGTGACTTCTTTTCTCAAGTCCTCACACAGGTATTCAGGAGTACCAGGTTGGTGTGGCCAAGATCCCAACAGCCTGTATTACAGTAGAAGATGCAGAGATGATGTCAAGAATGGCTTCTCGTGGGACCAAAATTGTCATTCAGTTGAAGATGGGGGCAAAGAACTATCCAGAGACTGAATCTTTCAACACTGTAGCAGAGATCATTGGGAGCAAGTATCCGGAGCAGGTGGGTAAAGGAAGGGATGGGCTGTCTGGGAAGAGGTTGTTTGGGTCAAGTTTCAGTTTTTAGAGATAGTTTGGGAAAGAGAGAACATGATTTTGCAGAGATGGTCCTCTAAGCACCACGATAGCCAGAAGTTTCATGTATATTTTTTTCCCATCAAAACTTACTGAATTGACTCATGAAGGGCAAAACTAATTGAAGGACAGAATGAGATACATGATGTGGAAATCCAGTCTCTGAATACTTGAAATTTGTTTCTGTATATATGTATTATATTTACTCCATTTGTAGCCAGCTTAGCATTTGAGATCATACTAATAGCTAATAGTTATTTTATTATGTGAATTATCTCATTTAATCCTCACAGAGCTCAGTGAAGTAGGATTTATTTTGTTCATTTTACAGATAAGGAGACTAAGTTAGATGAAAAGTCACTTGCCCAAGGTCCATACAGCTATTATGTTGCTGAGAAGGGACTTGTTACTGGACTTTGTGACTTTTAAACCACGGTTGATGTGCAGTTTCATGAGAGCTATTTTTTTTCTTGCTTAGCAAAGGCTGAAGATCGAATAGACCTAGAGGCAATTCCAAACTCTGTAACTTGTTAGCTGAATGTTAAATAACTTGGGCAAGTTACCATCTGAGTCTTAGTGACTGTATCTGCAGAGAAAGAGATGATGTATGTAACAGAATTATTGTGAGGGCTAGATTAGATAATGTACATGAAATAGTCTAATTCAGTGTTTGGCACATTACTGAATGAAAGTTTACCTCATTTGATATGAACTGTGAAGAAAACAGTTTATATAAGGTTTTGGGTGGAAATCTCTTTCATTAGTAGTTATTGACATTCTGAAAATAGAACTTAAAAATAAATTTCCAAGACTTGTATTTTGTTTGAGGAAAAAACAATAGTAATGGAGTTGTCTCCCCAGAATGAAACCTTCAGCACATGTCTTGACTCAGGACCTCTCCCCAACTTGAGAGCTGTGCCATAGTAAAAACATGTTTTAAGTTTAGGACCCACTATCTCTTCCCAAATCACCCAGGGTATGTATCAACCCTGGAGTTGTGGCACAGGGATAATGGAAAAGCAAGATCTCAGTAGGACTGCTGGATGTCAGGTTGCTGTAGTTTCTAACGCTGTGAAAACAAAGAACCCAGCCCCTTTGCCCCTATAGGAAACTGATGACAAACAGAAAAGCTATATTCCAGGCATTGAATAGACAGTCATTAAAATGTAAAGTGTATTTTCCCTAGTTAATGGTTCTAGGATAAAGTTTTGTCATTTTAAGGTTGCCAGTCCAGGGCACGAGGGTTCAGGATTATGCATTATCAGTTGTCGGGGTGAGCAGGCTGGTTCTGGCCACATGAAGGTTGGTGGCTGGCAGGTGTGAGAAGTTATTGGGATGCTTAGTCTGAAACAAAACCAGAAAGAGCCGGGGGTGTCAGGGCCTGAGGCTGAACCAATGTGCTACAGCAGAGGAGGGCCGAGGACCACCAACACCTTCTGGCTGGGAGAGCACGAGTGATTTTTTTTAAAAATTAAATAATCTCCATTAAGGTCTAATATACGTAGAATAAATTTACAAATTTTAAGTGTACAATTCCATGAATTTTGAAAAATGTAACCAACATCACAAATGTAACATAGAACACTTCCATCGCCCCAAAATTTCTCTTGCACCTCTTTGTGTTCCATCTCTTCCTCCACATGCTGGCCCCTGGCAACACCTGATCTGTATTCTACAACTATGGTTTTGTGTTTTCTAAAATTTCACGTAAGTAGAATCATATGTGGTCTATTGTGCCTGGCTTCTTTCACTTGGTTTAATTCTTTTTTTGTAAAATTATTTATTGGAGAAGTTGTAGATTTGCAGAAAAATCATCCAGAAAATACAGAGTTCTCCTATCACCGTGCATTAGTGTGATACATTTGTCACAATTGTTGAAAGAACAGTTTTATGAGTTAGGCAGAGGGGAGGAAGTTGGCCTAACATTCAGGCAGTGGCTGATAGACACTCTTCAGTGATAACAGCCAGGACAGCCTTACCATCCGATTATGGATGCATTGCACATTAGTAAAAGCAAAGCGGTTAACACGTCAAGAATCATTCTATTTTGGCCCAAGAACCATGGACGTGGTATGGTGAATTTCAGATTCAGAAACGTGTATATGTGATTAATGTAGTATTAACACATATATCAAAACCTTGTTCCATAACCCAGCCATAATCCTGGACTGAATTAACCACAGGCATTAAAAAAATCCCAATAATACAAATACTTTATTGGGTTTCAATATGTGAAAATGGCAGGATGGGGATATTATACACATTAAGTCCTACCCTCTTCCTGAAGAACGCACTGTGGCATGTTTTGGCTCCTCCCAGCCAAGAATCTTGTCTCTCCTCTGACCTCGTAAAAAAAAAAAAAAAAAAAACTGTGTGCTCTGTGATTTGGACATGTTATGCAGGATTCAGCAGACCTTGAACTCACTGAGGGAATACATTTCATTAGAGGAAAGCTGTTCCCTGGGAGCTCTGACATTAGGCCTCTGAGCTCCTTTCTCCCAGAATGCTTTATTCCTGGTACACTGGAGAATCTTTGAGGCCCATCCATGGTTGCAAATGAGACTGAAGAGTGAAAACAGGAGCTCTTTGACCTCTGAACAGATACTCCCTGGCCATAAGACAGCAATTTCTATCGTAGTTCATTAAGGAGCTAATTTGTACTTGAAAATCTAAGGGAAACTTGTTGCCATCCATGAATAGGTATATAGTTTTATTAAATCAAGAGAGGTACAGTTCAAATATTCTTAGACCAGAGGCAGAGTCAGAGAGATGGGATCTTAGAGATCTAGTACCAAGATGAGGAAACTAAACCCAGGAGTGACTTGTCCCAGGGAACATGGCAAATGTGTGATAGGAACACAGCTAGAACAAGATTCTAGATCTCTTCCCCAAATTCTGTTAGACGTGTGCTATTTAGTGTCTAAATCTGAGGGATATAGGTTGACGACAGTTCAGGATAATGGCAGTGCCATTCCTTCCAAGTCATTACATAGGAGAAATTGAGTCTTTCTCCTGTGCTTTTCCTCGTGACATCTCTTTCCTAGGCACAAAGCGCTCTGGTATATACTGTCCGTTGTTGTTTGAGAGTTTCCCCAGAGCACTCATGAAGGGAGTCACCTGCAAAACCCATCTGTGCTTGGTCCTTTCCTTTTACTCATCCTCTCTTATCCCAAATCTTTCTTGAATCTCATTCTTCTTTGGCTCCTTGTCACTTTGGAAGAGGCCTCTGATGAGTGCATTCCTTCTGTGGCATCAGTGCCTATTTAGGATACCCTGTTGCCCTGTACCTCATCCTATCAAACAGGTAATCAGGTATTTTCATTTTATGTAGAACCACAGGCAAAGCCAAAACAGATCTAATAGCAATTACATAATTTTAAAAAACTATTTTATTTTGAAATAATTTTTGTCTCACAAGAAGGCACACAAAATAGTACAGAGACTTCGGGTGTACCCTTTGCCCTGCTTCTCTCAATAACCTTATAACCATAGTATATTAATCCAGTGAGGAAACCATGGAGAAGTACTTCTGAGAGAAAGCTGTTTTCTTGTAAAGCAGGGGCTGCCCCATGGGCATCCTATGTGTAGTGCCCATTGCAGGGTGAACCCTGACATTAGTCCAAACAATAGTTTTTTCCTGGACTTAATTTATGATCCTCCCATGGTTTTCCACTTTAACAAACAAATAAACCAACCAGCAAACAAACAAGGAAAGAAGGTAGTGCTCAAATTGACCTGACCAGAGGGCAAATTGACTTTAAATTAGCAGTTTATTGAACCTTTGGAAGAGACTGTATCACTGATTAGCATATTCTGTAATGCTGGCTCTTGGGACTACCAAGTGATTTTCTAGGCATTTGCTCAGTAAACACAATATTTTTTAAATGTTAATATATTCAAGATTTCTTCTAAGGGGATTGTGTGAAAAAAAAGTCTTGGATTTTTTTTTTTTTTTTTGGTTGATAATATTTAAACCCATTTTGATCAAACCTTGATGAGGGAATTTTTTTTATTTTTTATTTTTTTTTAACGCATGGCCTTTTCCTGTAGCAGTTATTTTCATGGATACAAAGAAAAATTCCTGTTTCACATGCCAGTATCATTTCAAATAAAATACAGTACTATGCAGGCAATTAGGAGACAGAAATGAAAGCTATATTTGCTAACTAGATGGAGAAAGGACATATCACTTTTCCTTTTTCTTAGTGTGGAACAGGGTTTCTCAGCAATGGCACTATTGACATTTTAGCCTGGGTAATTCTTTATTTTGGGGGGCTTTCCTGCACATTGTAGGATATTTAGCAGCATCCTTATCCTCAAACCTCTAACCACTAGATGCCAGTAGGATACACTCCCCCTACCCCTTTGCAGCCATGATCATCAAAAATATCTCCAATCATTGGATATTGTCCCCTGGGGAGCAAAAATCACTCCCAGTTGAAAACCACAGGAAGGACTGGGTGAGTATCGTAAGACCTTTGTTCTGGTTTTGTTTCTGCCAATAAGTAAACTGAGTAACTTTGGGCCACTTAATCCTCCCTCTATAGAATGAGCGACTTTGTCTAGAAAAGCTCTAAGGTCATTTTCAGCTCTCAAATCCCAGTATGGCAAAAATACTTGGAGATGAAATTTATCATCAGGGTGATGATGCACTCTGCATGCTGTGAGATGCTAACAAGACAATCGAAACTCTTTCTAGAGCTGGAACAAAGTATTTCTCACAGATTATGGGTATTAGTAGGTTTTAAAAAAAAATCTGTGTTCAAATCCATTTAGGAACCCTCTGATTCAAAAAGTTTAACAGTCTCCTTTTTGTGGCACATCTTAATTCTTTAATATGCCAATGTGCACTGGACATCTTTAGGAGAGGCTTTTCATATTCCCCAGAACTTTCTTTTAACTTTATTTTTAAAGAAGTTTTAGATTACAGAAGAGTTACATCGAAAATATAGGGGATTCCCGTATACCCCTTCCTCTCCCCCCTCACATTTTCCCATATTAATAATGTCTTACATTAGTGTGTACATTTGTTACAATTGATGAACAGATATTGAAGCATTGCTACTAACCATGGTCTATAGGTTACATTATTGTCTACACTTTGCACTGTACAATTTTATGTTTTGACAAAATGTGTAATGGCTGTTTCCATCATTGTAATATCATTCAGAACAATTCCAGTGCCCTAAAAATGCCCTATGTTCCACCTATTCTTCCCTCCTCCTCTCCTCAGAACCTCAGGTAACCGCTATCTTTATAGCAATGATACAAGTTCTTCCATTACTACAATAATAATAAGTCTCCTTTAGTCCATGGTTGCACTCCCCACTTCTATTTGTTCATTCCACAATCTTGAGGATTTGGGGATGGCAGTGCCCACTCTGCTTCAGATTGAGAGGGGGCTTAGATCTTATGGGGCAGAGGGAAGGAACTGTTTTGCTTGCAGTTGTAGATACTCTTTGCTTTTTGGGATGGGGGTTGTCCATCATCAGCATTTTGTTAGCTGTCCTGGGTGAGTCTGATGAACTGGAGAGTAGGTGTTGGCCACCACTCTGCTGAGATTCAGGGCTCAACTGGCATATGATCACTTCTGAGAAATAGTAGGATAGAGGTATAAGATACACTGAGTGGGTGATGTTTTTGTGACTTTTATTATATTCATGTTTTTTTTCAATTATTCATACATTAATTCAAGACTCCTTTATTATCCATCATGTGCCAGGCACTAGAGTTATAGCATGGGGTGAGCAACATAACACTGTTGTTGAAAAAGCAGTTAGTAGGATCAAGACCTGGGTGTTTTAGTTTGCTGAAAGTTGTTGGGAGCAATATACTAGAGATGGGTTGGCTTTTATAATGGGAACTCATTAGTTGAAAAGCTTAAAGTTCTGAGGCTGTGAAAATGTCCAATTCAAGGCATCATCAGAGATTCCGTCTCACCAAAGTTTGGCTGCTAATGGTCCTGGACTCCTGCCACGTGGCAAGACACAGTGGTGGTTCTGCCAGTCTGAGTCTCTGCCTTGTCCTCCAGACTTATTTTCTCCCCCGGCTTAGCTGTGGACGATCAGGCATATGGCTCGTTTCTCTCCTCTCCCCTTGAAGTCTCTCTCTTAGCCTCTTGGGGTTTCTCTGTCTCTCCTGTTTTTTTCTGTGTTTCTGCTGTTTTTGGCCCTCTGTTTATAAAGAACGACAGCAAGAGGATCAAGACCCACCCTCGGTCATGCCTCACTGAAGCAATCCAATCAAAGTCCCCCCCAACTGAATCCAAAGAGCCTCACACCCACAGGAATGGATTAGCTCCAAGAACATGATCTTTTCTGAGATCCACAGAAAGCTTCAAACTGTCACAAAGGTTTAAAACCTGCCTATTCCATTTTCTTGGCAGATTATTTTACTTTTCTGAACTTCAGTAACTATTTGCCTTCTGGGCAGAGGGGAGAGCTTAGAACAGCAAGGAGCTGAGAATTGGGTGGGGTGGAGGGAGAACATTAGGAGGGACATCAGAGAGGGCCTGGCATGCCATTTGAAGGGTTTGGACTTTGTCCTGTAGATAGCAGGAGGCACTCAAAAGTTTTGAGCAGTAAATTTGCATTTGAGATCACTCCAGCTACTCTATACATTTGAGAGACCAAAAACTTGAAATTCAGCCAGGAGATAATAAGGGCTTGAACTTACACAATTAAAAGAGTGCTGGAAAATAAGGGTGGGAGTCTGGAGTTGTTTAAGAGATAAAATTGGCAGTAATTAGTAAAGATTATATATAGGGGAGAGAAAGAGTGAGAAGAACAGTTTACCTGACTAGGAGAATTCATTCATTCATTCTACAGAAATTTATTGAGCTCCCATTATATGCAGGACTTGAGGTCATGTAGTAAAAACAGACAATTAAACAAGCAACTACAATAGAAGGTGGTGGTGGAAAGGTCAACCACTCTGGTCAATGGGAACAAGGAAAGCTTTCTGGAGAGATTCAGCTTATTCCTACACCATGAGTAGGAATTAGATGTGCTGAGGGGTTATAGATATGGGGTTAGGATGGGAAGAGTCCAAGCAGACAAAATAGTATTTATTGAAAACCCAAACAGTAGAGTTATTCTTTTCTTAAGGAATGTGATGTGAATTCCTATAATTTCCAAATCTATTTTATAATAAACTTTGTTTTTATAGAGTTATGCTACAAAAACAACTTAAAGAATAAGCCATGGCCTATTTCATGTATATGTGTTTTTAAAAATAAGTTATTGAAAAGCTCAGCAGTCCCTGTGGAACTGCCTTACAGTTGAGGCTGTCAAGACCCTTGTTGAAGGAATAAACAAAACCTGATTGACCCGGTGGGCGAATAGTTGGAGGCTGCTCAGCAAATGCAGTTTTGCCTTTCCTCTGATTATATAGTCTGATGATTTGTAAAAACCTTCTTAATGGGTACAGCAAGTTATTCTGCCTGGGTGGGAGCCTTTTTACTAACTTAAGCAGCTGTTTAAACTTTCATAAGTAAAGTAATTATTAAATCTTTCATGAACACATTGGTTGGAACATTTGTTCACTTCTCAACTTTAAATTGGAAAGTTTTTTGGGGTGGGGTTATAAGGTTTAAGCTGACAAATTTTTTTCTTTTTTTTCTTTCTTATACATTTTTATGGCTTTGAATCAGCCAATCTAAATTACAGAAGGAAAAAATACACGTATGGCAAGCATGAGACATTTCATTGTTTGTTTTTCAAATTTCTGAAATGCACTCATAGCTGTGCATGCCTCTGGGCTCATAAAGACAGCAAATGGAAATAGCTCAAGCCAGACCGATTGTTTTAGATAGATAGCCACCCAGATAGGCAAGACAAGCCTTCTTGTCATCTTGGTGTGCCACAATGGGACTTTCATGTGCGTGGATGTGATCTTTCATAGGTTTGAACACCTTGCCTTCATTAATGATGGAGCCATTTGATAAATAACCATAACCACAAGGTGATAATAATACTCTATGATGGGCAATATTCTAGGTGCTTGTCGTGCACTATCTCCTTTAATATTCACCATGACCTTGTCAGATCAAAATGCTGTTATCCCATGGTATGGAGGAAGACACTGATGGGTAGAGAGCTCATAAAGTTCACAAAGCGTTGAAGTGGCAGAGTTGGATTTAAACTCAAGTCTTTCCTATCCTAGAACCTGTACAATTCATTATCCCATTACTTGTTATCCTAAAATGCCACCACCTAAAGAATTTCCTGTTATGTCCTAGATGCTGACTGCTATCAGCATCATAATGAACATCAACAAAAGCTTGTTGAACTCTGTGCAGGACTCTATTTTACAAGCTTGAAAAATACTCTGAGTCAGAGAGGAGGGAAGATAAAGGAGCCCTTGCTAGTGGCTGTAAGTAAAGTGGGAAGTAAATTCTGGAACTCAGATTCCACTAGCGCTAATGCAGGACTTGTAGCTGCCCAGTACTAACATGTGTATACACTACTCTACAGTTTGCATTTTACTTTGAGCCCACTTAATCCTCACAACAGGCATTATTATGATTACCACTTTAATGATGTGGACAGTGAGACATAGAGGGGTTAAGAACTTCACCAGAGCCAGACAAACACAGCTAATAAGTAGGAGATAAGATTCAAAGTTTAATTCCTCTGTATCTTGCTGTAGTCACTGCCCTACAATTTTATATAGCATAAAATAAATGATTTAAGGATGTCCTGAAATGCAATCCAACGAATAAAAGCATTGAAATGAAAAACTGCAATATATTGCAATAAGAGAAATTTTGCTGGTTTTAAAATATGTCCACAGATTCCTTGATCTCTTTTTAAAAGATGGAGTCCAGTGTGGGTTGTACTTAGTGACTTGTTCTAATGAGTAGAAGGTGATGGCATGTGATGTCTGAGATCAGGGAATAAAAAGCAGTATGTTGTCCTCCTTATTCTTTCTCTTGGATCATTCACTCTGAGAGAAGCCAGCTTCCATGTTGTCAGGATACTCACCCAGCCCTATGGAGAGGTCCACATGGTGAGAAACCGAGACCCGCTATCAGCCAGCACAAATTAGTCCTATGAGAGTGAGTCACCTTGCAGATGAATTCAGTAGCTCCAATCATGCATGCAGATGGCTGCAACCCTTCACAACATCTTGACTCTTCAGCCTTATAAGAGACCCTGAACTAAGCCACTCCCAAATTCTTGATCCACAAAAACTGCTTGAGCTAATAAATGTTTATTGTTTGAAGCCATTAAGTGTTGGGGTACTTTGTTATGCAGCAAAAGATAACTAATACAGCAGTCAAGGAGTATAAGATACATAGAAAGGGGACTGGCTGTATAGCCCAGTTGGTAGGGCGCCAGTTTACCACATGGGAGGCCCCGGGTTCAGTCCCCGGGCCTCCTCGAATGGGCCAGACTGCCTCGAGAAGGCAAGCCCCCATGGGCAAAGGTAAGCCCCTGCGAGCAAGGGTGAGCCCCCAAGAGCAGGTGGGCCGCGGCACCAGTGAGCTGACTCGGCAGGTCACCCCAGCAGGGGGAGACAAGCAGACACAGAGGAACGCAGAGAAAAATGAATACAGCAAGAACAAGCAAAAAAAGGGGGGGGGGATGTATAATAAATAAAAATAAATCTTTAAAAAAAAGATACACAGAAAGGAATAACTTTGTCTAGGATGTCAGGAAAGCAAGGTCTTGAAAGATGAGAAAGATGAGCAGCAATTTAATAGCTAGAGAATGAATTTATGGGAAGTGTTCTGGGTAAAGAGAAGAGTACGTGCAAAAAAGCATGGAAATGTGATACAGCAAGGCTCATTTAAGGACAAGATAGAAGCCCACAGCTCTAAAATCATAGCATGTTGGGACCTTTTAGGGTATGGGACTTTCACTAAGAACTTATTATATCATATCATAATGTAATAAGTGGTGTTTCTAAGTGACTTCAAGTCTTCAAGAAGTTAAGTTCCATGTGGACTATTTAAGAAAATAGCAAAGCAATTAAAACATTGTTTGAAATATTTACTTCAAAAGTTAGAAGGAGAAAGTACGGTATAAATCCTTAGTTAAAAGGGAGTCTAGGCTATCCAGAACAGTCACCTCTGTGAGTTGCTACTTCACTAAACTATATTTTGAAAACTTTAAGTTTAAATGTAGGGCCAAGAAGTAGCTAAAGAAGAAAGTGGACTCTCTGGAGGATTTCACTCTACCAGTTCTGCAACAACAGTCAGGTAGAATTAACATTTTAGCCAATTATATGTTTTGCTTGGCATCATGCTAACTAGCTGAATTTTTGAAAAAGAGAAGTGCCCACATTGACTTATTATTCTCTGCCATACCTCGTTCATTCACTATTTATTGTTACCCATTGTGATAGGCCCATAAACCAAACCTTTGTATTTGTGTTGCAAAAATCTCTCTGCTCCCATTTTCAGCTGTACCGTTCCTGGTAGAAAGACTATGTTTATTGTTTAAATTGTTTTTTTAATAAAAAATTAATTCCTGATCATTCGAAAAATAGAGAAAAATAAAAAGAATTTTTACTCAGAATTGCATTAACTCAAAGATATAGCTATTAAATTTTTGCTGCATTTCCTTCAAGGTCTTTTCCTCTATGAATATTATCATATAGGTATCAATTTTATAGATACTGTCAGATCATATTTTTATTTAATATCAGGCAAAATGTTCCACAAAGTATAATTTTTAATATCTTTAAGTTATTCTAACAAATGGACTTTCTGTAATTTACTTAACCTATTATTGTTTTGTCATACATTATTAATCTTTAGTAAAAATGTCAACATCTAAGTAAATATGTAGCTGTAATATTTTGAAGTTGTCTTTTGTACTGTTTATGGGCTTTGTCATAATGGGGTAATTTTAAGTAGCAGTCAGTGGAAAGCTTAAGACGCTTAACACGGTCTGTCTCCTCCTTGCCAAAAGATCTGCCTTTGGAAAGTTCTAAGATGACCATGGTGCCATGTGCCGAATGTGCCATCATAGTTATGTTGTTAGTTAAATTAAACACGAATGATTGGCCAAAGAACATTATTATTCTGTGTGCAATCTTGACTCTTAAATTAAGGTTTAACTAACTTAATTTAATGCCATGTCTATTTTTAGCATCAATTATGGGCAGTTAATGCATGTTCTTCCTTAGTCATCTTTCCTCATCTCTTTGCAAAATTACATTTCATTCCAAATTTTATCTGACCATATTTGTAAGTGGCATTTTCTTCTATTTTCCCTCAGTGTTTACATCAGAAGGCTTCTGAGTTTATACTATAACAAACATTTATGTATTTTCATAATAAGCCTCTAAGAAGCGGGTCTGGTTATGAGGGCCTAAGAATCATTGCAAATCAGGTTTCTCGACCCATATTTGCATCCTTCAGAAGATGTTGTGTGGACAATAGAGATGTCATCTTAACATTTCTGTTCTAATTTTCCCCCTCTCCTTCTGTCCTGCATGCCCCCATCCAACAAATATTCCTTAACTATGTCTCTCTATATAAGTATGCCTCTATCGACTCTCTGTTTTAAAAAAGCAATGGCTTCCCATTTCCTATAAGATAATAGTCCAAATTCCTTAAATCTGGCATTCAGAGCCTTGCTTCTACAAGATGTTATACTGCTTATTCCTTTTCCCATAAGTGTGTTCCAGAAGCCCCAGATGATTCTTTGCCCATGTGTTTGGTATCACTTCCCTGTCTCTTGCCTTCTCCATACTGACCCCCTTTTCTCTATCTACATGTTGAAATCTTACCTGCTCTTTCTTTGTTAACTTATTCATTAATCAATTGAATAACTCGGTAGCATTCATTTATTTAATAAATATTTATTGAGAACTTTTTGCATTCCAGACACTGTTCCAGGGTCAGCTCAAATGACACTTTCCTCAAGAAGCTTTCCTAACTTCCTCAGCTAGATGCAGTGTCGCCCTCTGTGGAACTTGCAAAGATCTTTTTATAGTTCTCTTTTGTCACACATCACATGCCCTATTGCTGTGTGTATAATAGGCACTCAAAAATCCTTCTTGAATTAAAGAAAAAAGTGAATGGATGGATGGATAAATTAAATAATGAATGAATAAAAGAAAAGTTGTGTCTTCTCGACCAAGAGAAGCTAATGACCAAGATAAAATGGTTAAGCTGAAATAGAAATTTAAGATTTTTATGGGTTTAATTATAAGACATAGTGTTTTAAGGACACATATTGAATAGGAAAATTCTACTTTTGGAGTGCCAGTGACTCACTTTAACATTCAATAGGGCAAATATATGAACCTGAGGGGTGAGAAGATAGCAGATGAAGTAATTTTGAAAAATCATTTATTTTGAAAAATAAATATGAGCTAGGGACCTTGATTAGTTCCTAATATAAGTGAGGCACTAGAACAATATTGATAACCATCAGCTTGCGTTTACCATATGGCAGGGGCTTTATTGTCCACTTTCTCATTCATTCCCCCAAACAACTCTATGAATCAGGTACTTTTATTGCCCTCACACTGAGGGTAGAGAAGCTTAAAGAGACAACTTGTCCATGCCCATAGGACTAGTAACTGTGAGGGATGGACAGAATTAAACCTTAGTCTTAGTCATTCAGTCTCTAGAATCTCTGTGCTCTTCTTTATCTATGCATGAGGTTAGAAATTGTGTGGGCTTTGATAGTGACACTGGAAATTGCAGCTCCTCTCTGTTGCCTCAAATGATTTTTATTTACATAGTTGTTTCTGTACTTGTTCTATGAAAGATGAATAAGACTCCAGGGTTGAATTTTGCTTTTTTTTTTTTTTTTTGCAGGAAACTATTGAAACCACAATAGTGGTATTTCAAAAAAATTGTGTTCTTTCTAGTGGTTAGAGGTTCCCTTTTAATCTGCACAGCGTTCTGAAGCAGAGTAGGTGTAACCCTCTTTCTGGAGACGATCATTCTTTCAAAATATGAAGTTACTTTGATTTCTATTTTTCTATATTTAGGGCAGAGAAGGGGAAAAAAGGCAGAGAGCCTCTAAGAAATCAAGGCTAGAGAAAGGTGTTTTTGTCAGCCTGGTGTCCCTTCTTTTGAGAATGTCCCCTCTCCCTTCATTTGTGCTTCTGGCAATCACCACTCCTTAAAACTGGAGTCTTGAGCAGAGACATACAGGGACACAAAGAGATTGGGACTGAATCATCCATGATAGTGCCCCAGGTAGATCAGGTTAGTGAGCCTCAGTTTTCTGCTCTTCAAAATGGGATTCTTAACTTCACTAAATTGTTTGAAGATATAGTGAAAGCTTTGGCATAGAGTTGTTATTCAGTAAATGTTTGAGATTAGTGGTCCAAGGGACAATTCTTTTCTTCCCTAAAAGAAGAAAAGGCAAAAGTAGATTATTTTTACTGAGAAGGCAGCAAATGCAAAATTATTGAAAATAATAAGAAGAAGAACATCTGGGTATTCAAATGATGAATTATCAAAAGATAATCAGATGAGTGCAAACTGTAAATGATGTACTACTGCTTTGTTATAATACTGCTTGCTGTTAAAATCTACAAGACTTCATTCTTAAAATATCAATGGTGATAGGGGTAGTGGATATCACTGATGGTAACACAATATTGTGAATGTAATTAATACTACTGAATTGTACACTTGAATGTGGTTAAAATGGGAAATTTTGAGTTGTATGTTTGTTACTACAATAAAAAGCTTAAAAAACCAATGGTTTTAAAGAAACTCAGGCCTTTTTGGGGTGGGGAAGTGAGGGCTCTGAAGGAGGATATGAAAGGAGTAAGAAGGGTAGAAGTCTGTAAAAGGATCCAGCAAGCCATTTGCCAAGACCCTCTTTTAATGAATAGAGTTAAGGTGAGGCTCCAGCATGTTAATAAATGTTCACTATGGGTGGTGAGAACTTCAAAAGTGAAACAGTGAATGCTGGATTTGATAGTGAGAACATAGAGAATTATAAATGAAATGTCTGGGATGCACCTGTGTCAAGGAAATCTAGGATCAAGACTTTAGTATATTCTATCTGACGAAA